>JAQZBX010004370.1:0-60635 GCA_029593785.1 Cabassous unicinctus | reverse complement strand
ATATATATATATATATATAACGGAAGTTGTGAATTTACAAAACAATCATGCACATGTGTAGAATTCCCATATAACACCCCTTCACCAACACACCATACCATCATGGAACATTTGTTACATATTATGAGATAATATCATCAGACTATTACCACTAATTATAGTCCATAGCGTACATGTGGCATATTTTTTCCATACCCCCTGATTATTAATACAGTACATCTTTGGCATTGATACAAGAATATTACAATATTGCTGTTAACTACAGTCCATAGGTTACATTAATTGTATTTTTCCCATGCTTCTCCACATTCCCACCACCCTGCAATAGTGATGTACATTTGTTCTAGTTCACAAAAGGACATTCTTGCATCTGTAGTATTAACCACAATTCTCATCCACCTCTTGGTTCACTGTGTTATTCAGTCCCTAGATTATTCTCTAGCTTTCTTTCAATTGACACATCCCGAGTTTACCCTTTTCAGCCACAAATCCCATTTATAAACCAGCTGCTCACTATAATGTGTTACCATCAACTCTATCCATTTCTACACTTTTACAGTCAAGTTAATTAAACTTCTACATACATTAAGCATCAGTACTCCTTTCCAGCCCTCCTCTTATCTCCAAATTACCTATACTCTAGGTTTTAACTCCATGCATTTATTTTCATATTTAGTTCAAATTAGTGAGAGCATGTAATATTTGTCCTTTTGTGTCTTATTTCACTTAGCATAATGTCTTAAAGATAAAATCATTATCTTTTGAAGCTCCTAAGTATGTTCGCAGATGCCCATACAATTATTGTGGTTGAGTGCCATTCCTGTTCTTACTAAACTTTCTTCCACCACTGTACCTCTTAAAACAGTTATACTGAGCTGATTAGATCATTTTTACAGTTATTTCACTTAAACATGGGAAATTAATCTGCAAGTCAGAAAATTAATAGGAAAGAACAAACTGGAAGTCAATGAATCCTCCAGAAATCTCAAGAGGACTGAAGACAAAAATTTTTTTAAAAATTAGGTAAGGTCTGGCAGTGATGGGTGAGGAATCTGGAGTTATTTTGGGCTTTGCATCATGTAGCATGGAATAGATTGCTTCCCCTACATAGGGTGGTGAAGAGACCACACCTGGAAATCAATCCATTATTTTGTGCACTCTTAGAAAAGAAACTCTGGAATAGATTCAGCAAGGAGCAATAACAGTGATAAAAAGAACTGAATAATTGATTTGTGAGGAGAGATTAAGACAGCTAAATGTGTTCAGTTAAGTGAAGGTTAAGTGGGCCCTGATGACACACTGCATATTTCTGAGTCTAAATGATGAGAGCGCATATTTAGTGTATTATAATGCCCATAGTTAAGAAGGAGATGGCTTTCAACAAAAGTAAATTCCAAGGAACTTAGAAGATACCTGTCAACATGTTTTCATAGACGTAATAGTTTTGGCAAACCAGTAACTGTAAACATGATTTTGTAAAATTAATGAGATGGTAAGCTTTTTGAGGACACAATTCAGTTTACATAAGAATTTATAGTTACCTTATAAATCCTTATTCTTGCCATCCAGGAACTGTTAGGAGTGATCAAACAATATTTAATTATGGTTATAAGCAAAGAATTTTTAAGGCAGCAGTTCTCAAACTTTTGGTCCCAGGATCCCTTTAAACTTTTAAAAGTATTGAGGTTCCCAAAGAATATTTGTTTATATGTGTTATAGTTATTGATATTTACCATGTTAGAAATTAAAATGAAGACAATTTTTGTATTTATTAGTTCATTAAAATAATAATAATAAGCCCATTGCATATTAACACATAGAGCATATTTTAAATAAATAACAATAGAGGAGTGACATTGTTTTATATTTTGTAAATCTCTTTACTGTCTGGCTTAATAGAAGACAACTGGATTTCTACATTCAATCTATTGCAATGTGGTGTTTTGGTTGAAGTATATTTACAAAGTCCAGCCTCACATAACTAGGTAGTTGGGAAAAGATGGAGTATTTTAATAGCGTTTTCATATAATTGCTTTAGGATATTCTTTTTTATATTTTATTGAAGTATATCATTCATACATGAACATACATAAACAAAAGGTATATAGTAAAATTTGTTTTTACAAAACAAACATGTATATTCTTATACAAGGTTCCCATATACCCCCCTACCACGAATACCTTGCGTTGTTGTGAAACATTTGTTACAAACTATGAAAGAGCATCGTCAAAATAATACTACTATGTATAGCCCATATCTTATATTTGGTGTATTTTCCTCCAACCCACCCAATTATAAACACCCTATATTAGTATTCTGTATTTGTTATCATTCATGAGAGAATGTTCCCATATTTGTCCTGTTAACCACAGTCAATCATCCACCATGGATCTGTGTTATACAGTCCCATGATTGTACAGTCAATTCAAGGTGTACACTCAATGGCTGTCATTTTCATCAGAGAGTTTGTACTGTCATCACTTAGTAAATTTTAGAATGTTTTCAATACTCCAAAAGGAAAAATCCCATATCCCCTTTTACTCCACTGTTGTTATCCCTTAGTATTGAAATAATATCTTCTTCCCATTGCTGCAAAATATTACAATATTACTGCTAACTATTGTCCATAAGTTACATTAGTTGTAATTTTCCTGTATATCACCATATTCTTAGCATCTTGTTACAGAAGAGCATTCTTAGATTTATACTATTAACCATATCTTTATCCACCTTTGAAATCACTATGTTATACATTCCCTAGATTATTCTCTAGTTTCCTTTCAATTGACATTTATGTCCACAGACTACCCCTTCAGCCACAATCACATTTAAAAATCAGCAGCATTAGTTATCCTCACAATATAGTCTGTCAAAGGGGTGCTGATGCAGAGTACCAGAAATCTGTTGGCTTTTATAAAGGGTATTTATTTGGGGTAAAAGCTTACAGTTACAAGGCCCTAAAAAGTCCAACTCAAGGTTGCTTTCTCACTGAAGTCAGTTGCTACGTGTTAACGCAAGATGGTCACTGATCTGTGGCTGGTCTCTCCTTCCTGGGCTGCTTCTACGTCTTACGGCTCCATAGGGGTCAGCTGTAAGCTATCAGGCAAATGGCTCATGAGCCGCAGGATCAAATATAGCAGAGCTCTCTCTTTCCCCATGTGTCTTCTTGAGTGAGTGTCCGTTTATATCAACCCACCAAGGGAGCGGGAACTCAACCTGAGTCATGCCTTACCAAATGTGGTTGACTCAAAAGCTCTAAATTGATTTGAATCAAGTAAACTTAAATCCGTTGAATTTAATACAATCAAAGGGTATCACACCCAGAAGAATAGATTAGTTTACAAACATAATCTTTCTCTTTTTAGGATTCATAAATAATTTCAAACTGCCATGAATGTATTACTCTCGACTCTATTCATTTCCACACTTTTACAATTAACCATATTAATAATGCTGCATAAATTAAGCATCAGCTCTCATTCTCAACCCGCATTTTATTTTGTATAGCCTATACTCTAGAGTTTACTTCTGCAAGTTTACCCATCATATTTAGTTCATATTAGTGAGACCATACAATATTGTCCTTTTTGTGTCTGGCTTATTTCACTCAACATAATATCCTAGGGGTTCATCTACATTGCCATATGCATCCCAATTTCATTTCTTCTTACAGATGAATAATATTCTATTGTATGCATACACCACATTTTGTTTATTCATTCATCAGTTGATGGATACTTGGGCTGGTTCCATAGTTAAGCAATTATGAATAATGCTGCTATGACCATTGGTGTGCAGATGTCAGTTCACATCCTTGCTTTCAGTTATTCTGAATATATTCCTAGTGATTGGATTGCTGGATCATGCAGCAGTTCTATGTTCAGCTTCTTGAGATACGGCCAAACTGTCTTCCACAGAGGATGTACCATTCTACCTTCCCACCAAGAGTGAAGGGGAGTGTTCTTGTTTCTCCACATCCTTTCTAGCACCTGTTGTTTTCTGTTTTTTTGTTTTGTTTTTTTTTAGATAATGGCCATTCTATAACGTGTGAAATGGTATCTCGTAGTTTTGATCTGCATTTCCCAAATAGCTAGTGATATTGAGCACTTTTTTCATGTACTTTTTGGCCATTTGTATTTCCTCTTTGGAGAAATGTCTATTTAAGTCTTTTGCTCATTTATTAATTGGGCTTCTTGTCTTAAAAAAAATTTTTTTAAATTTATTTCTCTTGTCTTTTTATAATTGAGTTGTATGATCTCTTTATATACATGGATATCAAACCCTTATTGGGTATGGTTTCCAAATATTTTCTCCCATTGAGTAGGTTGCCTTTTTACTTCCTTGACAAAATCTTCTGAAGACCAAAGGTGTTTAATTTTGAGGAGGTCCCATTTATTTTTTTGTTGTTGCTGTTGCTTGTGCTTTGGGTGTAAGTTTTAAGAAACTACAGCCTGCCACAAGATCTTGAATATTTTTTCTTACATTTTCTTCTAGGAATTTTATGGTTGTAGCTTATATAATTAGGTCCTTGATCCATTTTGAGTTAATTTTTGTATAAGGTGTGAAATAAGGGTCCTCTTTCTTTCTTTTGGATATGGATATGCAGTTCTCCCAGCACCATTTGTTAAATACACTGCTCTGACCACCTTGTCAAAAATAACTTAACCGTAGATGTGAGGGTCTATATCTGAATTCTAGATTTGGTTCCATTGGTCAATCTGTCTGTCTCTATGTCAGCACCATGCTGCTTTTACCACTGTAGCTAAGTAATATGCTTTAAAGTCAGGAAGTGAGAGTCCTCCAACTTTGTTCTTCTTTTTAAAGATCTTTTTGGCTATTCAGGGTCCCTTAATCTTCCAAATAAATTTTATAATTGGTGTTTCCATTTTTGCAAAAAGGCTGTTGGGATTTTTTTATTGGAATTGCATTGAATCTGTATATCAGTTTATGTCAAATTGAAATCTAGTGATATTTAGTCTTCCATGAATGTAGAATGCCTTTACATTTATTTATGTCTTTCTTCAGTTTCTTTTAGCAATGTTTTGTCATTTTCTGAATATAGGTCCTTTATGTCCTTGGTTAAGTTTTTTCCTAAATATTTGATTCTTTTAGACACTATTATAAATGAAGTTTATTTCTGGTTTCCTCCTTAGATGGATTGCCAATAGTATATAGAAATGCTACTGATTTTTGCATATTAATCTTACAGTCTGTCACTTTGCTGAACTTGTCTATTAGTTCTAGAGGCTTTACTGTATATTTTTCAGGATTTTCTAGATATAGGATTATATCATCAGCCAATAGCAAAATTTTTACTTCTTCCTTTCCTATTTGGATGCCTTTTGATTTTTTATCTAGCCTAATGGCTCTAACTAGAACTTCTAGGACAAAATTGAGTATCAGTGGTGACAGTGGGCATCCTGATCTTGTTCCTGATCTCAGCAGGAAAAGCTTTCAGTGTTTCACCCTTGAGTATAATGCTAGCTTAGGTTTTTCATATATGCACTTTACCATGTTGAGAAAGCTTCTATCTGTTCCTATCTTTTATAGTGTTTTTTTTTCAAGAAAGGATGTGTATTTTGTCAAATGCCTTTTCTGCGTCAATCGAGGGTATTACGTGATTTTTCTTCTTCAATTTATTAATGTGGTTTATTATACTAATTGATTTTCTTGTGTTGAAAAACCCTTGTATAACTGGGATAAAACCCACTTAATTGTGGTGTATAATTCTTTTAATTCTTTTAATGCCTTTCAATTCAGTTTGCAAGTATTTTGTTGAGGATTTTTTGTATCTATATTCATCAGAGATATTGGTCTCTAAAATTTTATTTTTCATATTATCATTGTCTGGTTTTGGTATTAGGGTGATGTTGGCTTCATAGAATAAGTTTGGTAGTGTTCTTCCCTGTTCAATTTTTTTGGAAGAGCTTGAACAAGATTGGTATTAGGTCATCTTTGTATGATTGGTAGACTTTACCTGTGAAGTCATCTAGTGCTGGGCTTCTCATCTTTGAGAGATTTTTGATGACATTTCAGTCTCTTTACTTGTGATTGGTTTGTTGAAGTCTTCTATTTCTTCTAGGGTCGGTGTAGGTTCTTCATGTGTCTCTAGGAATTTGTCCATTTTGTCTACGTTGTCTAGTTTTTTCGCATACAACTGTTCATTGTCTCCTCTTAAGATCTCGCTTATTTCTGCGGGGCCAGTGGTAATATCCCACCTCTTATTTCTGATTTTATTTATTTGCATCTTCTCTCTTTTTTCTCTTTGTCAGTCTAGCTAAGGGTTTGTTGATTTTGTTGATCTTCTCAAATAATCAACTTTTGGTTTTGTTGATTTTCTCTATTGTTGTTTTTTTGTTGTTTTTGTTGTTGTTCTCGATTTCATTTATTTTTGCTCTGATCTTTGCTATTTCTTCCCTTCAGCTTGGTTTGGGATTAGTTTGCTGTGCTTTTACTAGTTCTTCCAGGTGTGCAGTTAGATCTTCAAATTTAGCTCTTTCTTCTTTTTTAATGTTAGCACTGAGGGCTATAAATTTCCCTCTCAGCACTGCCTTTGCTGTGTCCCCTAAGTTTTGATACGTTGTGTTCTCATTTTCATTCATCTCAAGAGATTTACTGAATTATCTTACAATTTCTTCTTTGACCCACTGATTAAGAGTGCATTGTTTAATCTCCATATATTTATGAATTTTCCTTTTTTTCTGTTATTGATTTCCAACTTTATTCCATTATGATCAGAATAAGGATTTTGTATGATTTCAGTCTTTTAAAATTTATTGAGACCTATCCTGTGACTCAACATGTGGTCTTTCCCAGAGAAGGATCCATGAGTGCTTGAAAAGAATGTTTATCCTGCTGTTTTGGGGTGTAATGCTCTATAAATGTCTGTTAGGTCTAGTTCATTTATCATATTATTTAAGCTCTTTCTTTCTTTATCCTCTCTCCAGATGTTGTATGCAAGGCTGAGAGTGGTGTGTTGAAGTCTCTAGCTATTTTTGTAAAGACGTCTACTTCTCCCTTCAGTTTTGCCAGTGTGTGTGCCTCATAACTGAATTTGTAAATCAGTTTGTATAGAATTGATGTCTTGGGTCTGCCAGGTTAGGTGCATAAATATTTATTATAGTTATTTCTTATTGGTGAATTGCCCCTTTTATTAGTATATAATGACATTCTTCATCTCTTATAACAGTTTTGCATTTAAAATATTAATACATTTTGTCCAATATTAGTATCATTACTCCACTCGATCTTTTTGGTTACTATTTACCCAGAATATCTTTTTCCAACCTTTCACTTTCAACCTGTTGTGTCCTTACATCCGAGGTGAGTCTCTTGTAGACAGCATATAGATGACTCATATATTTTTATCCATTCTATCAGTCTATGTCTTTTGATTGGGTAGTTCAGGCCATTAACATTCAATGTTATTGCTGTAAAGGCATTATTTACTTTGTCCATTTTGTCCTTTGGCTTTCTGTTGCCATAGCTTATTATTGTCTGTCTTTATACCCTTTAATTTACCCTTCCTAATAATCTTCATTTGTACACTCCGTTCCAAGTCTCTCACCCTTGTTTTTACCTTTCAGGCTCCAGCACTCCCTTTGTATCTCTTGTAATTCTTTTGGTAACATGCTTTCTCAGTTTCTATTCGTCTGTGAAGACTTTAAACTCACTCTCATTTTTAAAGGACAGCTTTGCCAGATACATGATTTTTAGCTTGCAATTTTTCTCTTTCAGTACCTTAAATACATCATACCACTGTCTTCTCACCTCCATGATTTCTGATGAGAGGTTGGCACTTAATCTTATTGAGATTCCCTTGTGTGGCAGTTTGATATTATTTATGAATTCCTAAAGGAGGTAGACATTATTTATGTAAACTGGTCTGTTCCTCTGGGTGTGATAACCCTTTGATTGTATTAGTTTCAGCTGGCTGTCTGATTAAATTATGTTAAGATTAAGGCTTTGATTCAACCACATCATTAGAGTGCAACTCAGCATTGAGCCCCAGCCCCCTTGGTGGGCTGATAAAACATACTCACACATGGAAGTAGACATACAGGAGAACACAGAAAAAGACACGGCAGAGGAGAGAACTGAGTTTTGATGCTGGAGCCCCGAGAAGAGAGATGAGCCTGATAGTTTACAGCAGACCTTGTGAAGAGACTGAGCAGTTGAGCCCAGAAAGAAACGAGCCCTGGGAAGAGAGATGAGCCCTATGCCAGCCTACAGCTAAGATCAGAAGAAGCTGGACCCATGGAGCATTAAGAGGGAAGAGGAAGGCTGAACCCTCACTTACGTTGCCTGTCATCTTGCGTCAGCACATGGTAACAGACTTTGGATGAGAAAGTACCTCTTATGGTAACTTGAGTTGGACTTTTCAGAGCCTTGTAACTGTAAGCTTTTACCCCAAATAAATGCCCTTTATAAAAGCCAACAGATTTCTAGTACTTTGCATCAGTACCCCTTTGGCTAATTAATACACCTTGTATGTGATGCTTTGCTTTTATCTTGATGCTTTCAGAATCCTCTCTTTTTCTCTGATATTTGAATGTCTGATATTTGACATTCTGAATAGTAGGTTTCTTGGAGTAGGTCTATTCAGATTTATTCTGTTTGTGCTGCGTTTTCCTTCTTGGATATTGATATTTATGTCTTTCATAAGGGTTGGGAAGTTTTCAGTCATTATTTCCTCAAAATTCTCTGCCCCTTTTTCTATTCTTTTCTCCTTCTGGGATACTGGTAATGCTTATGTTTATGCATTTCACGTTGTCATTCAATTCCCTGAGATCTTGCTCCATTTTTTTCCATTTTTTTTTCTTTCTGTTCTCCTGTCTTTTCCATTTCAGATGTTCTATCCTCAATATTACTAATTCTGTCTTCAAATAATTCAAATTGGCTGTTATATGCCTCTAACGTATTTTTAATCTCACCCATTATGTCTTTCATGTTCATAAGGTCTGTTACTTTTCTTTGCAAGCTTTTGAATTGTTTTTTATGCTCACTCAGTATCTTCTTAATATCCTTTATCTCTTTAGTCATATTTTCCTTCAATTCTTTGAATTGATTTAGGAGATTTGTGTGATTATCGTTGATTAGTTTTCTTAAATCTTGTATCTTGTCATGTTATTTGGTTTGTTCCTTTTGACTGGGCCATCTCTTCCTGTTACTTAGTATGGCTTGTAATTTTTTGCTGATGTCCAAACATCTGAATATGTTGGTGAATTTACTCTGATGGTCAATTTCTCTCTCTTGCCTAGTGCTTTTTCTTTCCACAGCTCTTCTTTGATTTTTGGTTCAACTTATTCTGATTCTTAAAAATTTCCCACTTTAAGTTATCAAAATCAGGCCAGGAACTCACTAATGTGACACAGATTTTCTCCCAAATGTTTGGGATAAGAAAGACCTAAAAGAAGTTGTTCTTTTTGCAGTTTCCTGGACAGCCAGCTGATCGTGCTCATTGGCAAACCTTTTCATGGAGGTGTTTCTGTCAACCTCTGCTTACCTGTGCTTCTGGTCTGGTCAGAGCTGAGATTCAAAGTGGGCCCTGCTGGCCAAATTCACTGAAGAGAAAGCACTCTTCACTCTCTGCCACACCCTCCATTTTCCCAGGGAGGAAGATGTCTGTTCCCTTCTCAGTCTGAACCACTGGTTTTATCCAGGCCGCATGCTTGAGCATAGGGGATGAGTGCCATTCCCAGCCACCATGGGGGTTTGGTAACTCAAGGTTGTTGTTTCAGTTTCTTCTCTCTGTCCCTTCCCATCTTGGGGGTTGTGCAGCACTGTTGTGGTCTACTGACCGCCAAGGCAATTTCTTGAGTAGCTTTTTGCCTTTTCTCTGTTGTTTTTGTGAGAGAGTTGATCCCTGCCTATTTTGACACCATTTTCCTGGAAGTCCCCTAGATATTCTTTCTTTTTTTTTTCTTTTTAGGATTTTTAAAAATATACTTTTTAATTGACATATATATTCATACATGAGCATACATAAACAATAAGTGTATAGTAAATTTGTGAACTTACAAAATAAACATGCATGCATAATAGCATACAGGGGTTCCATACATCACCCCACCTTACATCGTTGTGAAACATTTGTTGCAAACTATGCAAGAACATCATCAAAATATTAGTAATAACTATAGTCCATATCTTACATTTGGTGTATTTTTCCCCCAACCCAACCTATTATTTTTTTAAAAATATTTTTTTATTACAGAGATGAAAGTTGTGCACATGTGTAAAATTCCCATAGGACACCCCTTCACCAAAACACCACAGCATGGTGGAATCGGATATGTGGTTTCCAAATATTTTCTTCCATTGAGTTGGCTGCCTTTTTACCTTGTTGACGAAGTCCTTTGACTCACCAAAGTGTTTAAGTTTGAGGAGGTCCCATTTATCCACGTTTTCTTTCATTGCTCATGCTTTTGTTGTAAAGTTTAAAAATGCTTGGATATTCTTTTTAATACACACTAAGACTTGACAATTTTTAGTTCCTTGCAGGCCAGTTACAATGTGGAATTTGATTACATGCCAGTAAACTTTTAGTACTTTGTTGTTACATTAAAATCCAGTAGTCTGTCTTTGATTTTTAATGGAACTTTTATGATTTTATAACATTTGATTGGTCATTTGGAGATTATTTGTTCTCTGAATTATTCAGATCTTTCAAATGTTGACTCATTTCATTATACAATTAAAAAATTTCACATTTGTTAATATAGCCACTGATCTCATTAGAAAAGCCTTTAAATTTTGGAAAGCTCACAAGTTCATCGTGGTGGATGCAAGTTTTCAAAAAACATGCGAATTTCTTCTGAAAGCTTGAATTTTATCATTGGCCACACATACTGTCAGTTGTTATTCTTGAAATGACAGGTTCAATTTGTTAATTTTCAAGTAAATGTCTTCCAAATCTCAATCTGAGTACTTTGTTATTTTTTTTAAAAAGAAAAATTGTGTTTCATGAAATGCATGGCTCATTCAGCTTGCAATTCAAGACAATCACACAAGTGCTTTTCCTTAAGTCATTGTCCTTTGACATGTATTGTCAAAATGCTCTATGCATCCTTCCTATTTTATAGCACAGATATTAAAAAGATACGTGCCAAAGGGTCAAGATTATCTTAGTATAATTATGAAAATAATTTTGACCTCCAGACTCTCTGAATGTGTCTCAGAGGCCCCTAGACACTAGATTTTGATGGTGAATCATTAGGAGTTACAGTGAAGGCTGCCAATCCTATTTTTATCCTTTGGCTCCTGAACTCATATATCATTTCTATGTGAAAAATAGAGTGATGTTAGGCTAATGTGTCAACTTGGCTAGGTAATGGTGCCTGGTTGTTTGGTCAATCAAGTACTGGGCTAATTGTAATATAAGGGCATTTCATCGACTTTAACCATCAGTGAGTTGATTGCTATATGGCTGATCACATCTAAAGTCAATTGAGAAGATTGCTGTCAGCAATAAGTGATGTCTCATCCAAGCAGTTGAAAACCTTAAAAGGAGTAGTGATTTCAGCATTCAGAGAGAGAATTCCTATCTCTACTTCAGATAGCCAGCATCTCCTGGGAAACTCATTGAGTGCCTTCATCTTAGTCCTTGGCTTGCAGCCTGCCTTATGGAATTTGGACTTATGCATCCCCACAGTTGCATGAGACAATTTTATAAAATTTCACACTATTTACAGATCCCTTCTGTCAGTTCTGTTTCCCTAGAGAACCCTGACTAATACAAATAGTATCATATATTGGGTTTTGGTTGAGAATGTACAGTCGAGAACATAGCACACCACCTTGCAAGGTATGTTCTCACAACAGGGACTGCAACTGAGTCTTTGATAGCCCATTCTACCACCAAGCCACTAAACGAGCACTGGGCACCTAGGAATACGTAAATGACCATAGTTCCCTTTAGGAGAAGGCAGAGGAATGATTTACAGCATTAACTGGTGATGCTATCATAGTGTTCTTCTTATAGGTGTCCCAGCATCCCTTTCATTCAAAAGGCTCTGGGTATATAAAAAGAGTTAAGTCTGATAAGTGGATGAAGGGCCAAGATTTTCTAATGTGGTCACTCAATTCAGTTCAATTCAATTCAATGCCATATTTAGCTAAATATTTATTTTTACCTGTTCAACAGATATTGGACTGCTCATCTATGTCAGTCCTAAGAAGGTTCAGAGGTTTCTCTCTTCACCAAAGAATTGAGAAATACATTGTTGAAGGGTGTACCAGCATTCTAAAGTATTATAAAAGTATAATAGTTATTCTTTCTAAACTGATGTTGAAAATGTGAGAGGCTGCCATTGAAATTGGCACCCTGATTTTAATGAGGACCACAGAATCCAGAGACAACAAAGCCCAGTGACACCTCTTAGTCACCAGATGTGGTCTCCATGATTAGCAGCTGGTTATTAGTGTTTTGACCACACTGATCTTTGACAATATCTGCTCATTCTTTAGGTCCCTGAAGACTATTTCCCTCATCACTAAAAGATCACTAAAGGTCTTTTCTTTTTCTTCATCAATCTCAAATACTTTCACAGAATTCTAGATTTGTTTGGAAAATGTTACAATTAAAATATACAAATAAACGCTGCTCCTTAATATTTTTGTAAAAGTAGACAAGGGTATGCTTTATCTAACTAGATTTATATAAGAAAAAATCATGTAAGCAATCTATAGGAAAAAAATAGACCTCTTTAAATTTGTCATTTTAACCAAGTGGTGAAATTGAGATAGCCCAAATATGGCCTAAAGTTTGAAATAAGTTGAGGTATGAAGTAAATCAGAGACTTTTTTTCTCAATCTCTATGTAGTCATCAGTTGCCTAAACTCTAAGTCAAGGGTTGACAAACTCTTTTTCTATAATTGATCAGATAGCAAATATTTTAGGCTTTTCTGGCCATGTGGTTTCTGTCAGAAGTACTCAACTCTGCTGTTGTAGTGTATTGTATGTAAATGAACAAGTGTGGCCATGCTCCAATAAAACTTTATTTCAAAAGTTTGTGCAACTATGGTTTGCTGATTTCTGATCTAAGCTCATGTTTTACTTTCCAGCATCTATCTACTTCTATCCTATGCTCTTTCAAAAATCCATTACTAAATTCCTCGAATGATATATTTACATCCTCCAGTTATTCACTATCAGCTCTCTTATTGATTTTTAAACTTTTGATAGCCCATTTCTTACCACTAAATTTCTTACCACCAAAACATTTCTTAATTACTTCTTATTATTATTTACTGGTCAAATCCAGTAACTGATTTTGCATATTTTCTGCCTTTATGTCATAGTTATTTTAACAGGGGATATTGTTAGTCAAAGTCAAAAGTTGGATAGTCCACCATATGCTGTTAAGTGGTATCTGCATCTGGAGTTCTTTAGAGTAATCTGTTCAGAGAAACCTCTAGACTGTAATAGCATATTTCACAGCTTATTAAACTTTACAGAATATTCAAGAATACTTATAAAGATGCCATTTTCCCTAATTTGTAGGGTCTCAGGAGCCTCATTGGGTAGCAGTTTAACCCTGTTCAGCACTGAGGCAGAGATAATGTGAAGCTATTTTACGGAGCTCCCAAAGAAACCTGACTGAGGGTGGGTCATGAATCCACTGTGAGAGAAATTACCGTAACTGAGGAGAAGTCTGGCTGAGTGGATGTTAGGGAAAGTAGTGGTCCAAGTATAACCTGAAGCTCTACTCAACCAAGTCCAGTCCCAGAAATTCTTCTCTCCCTTCCTACCTCTCCCCTCCCAATCAGCTAAGTGCCCATGAATTGTGGAAAGAAGAGGGCTGTACAGCCCCAACAGTTTTGCCAAGGGAGATGTGTTTACCTATAGGCTTGGAGAGAATAGTCAAAATCTGATATTTGGGAGTAAATAGTATGGACGTTGTGTTAGGAGAATTTGAAGATGAAGCCCAAGATTTCTGCTCATCGTGTAATGCCCTCTATAATCATACCCCTTTGGATGGAACCAGCGAATGGATGGGATTTCACCCATATGATTAGATTACTAATTAGTTGACTGAGGCAGTCAAAAGGCAGATCATTCTGGATTGGCCTCACCTAATACTGACAGCCCTTTAGAAGAAGGTGGAGCATCAGAGAGACACTTTCTTGCTCACTTCAAGGAAGAAAGCCAACAGTCCTGTTGTGAACTTTCTATGAAGTGGGGTGGCCTGTAGGAGCTAAAGACCTCGGTCCTACAACCATAGAAAACTCAGTTCTGCCAAAGACACAAATGAGCTTGGAAGATAACTCTGAGCCTCAGATAAGATTGCAGCTCCAGTCAACACCTTTACTTTGGCCTTTTGAGACCCTGAGCAAAGAACTCATCTACTCCATACCTTCTCTTCTTGGCCAACAGAAACTGGGTGTTGTTTTAGGCTGCAAGTTTGTGGTTCTTTGTTATGCAGCATAGAAAACTAATTGGAAGAGGTTGGAAGTAACCAGGCTGTAGCTTGTCAGTTGTGCAGGACTTGGTGGTTCAGGGATTGGCAAACTGCAATTAACATTGACATTAGTCCAGTAGATCTCCAAAGGGTAATGGAGTAGAGAAATTGAGTGAGCATTTCCAAAGGATAATGGAGCAAAGAGATAGAGTGAGCATTAGACAAATTAACGGATGTATGTGATTTACTGGACTCTCTACTGCTAGGGTCATCTAGAGGAAAATTGATATTACCTGGGACCCATCAGTAATGGGCCCCAGGGCATAATCAGGTTACTCATGTCAGTATAAATATTCCAAGAAAATATGAGCAGGAGCATTAGGCTAGGAAGGTGGAACTTTCCCTAGAGGTGAGAAAGAGGACAGAGCTGAGGGGACCAAAATAAAATTCTCTTTAGAAGCAGAGAGTGAGGAGATGGGAAATGTGACAAAATCTGGTATAAACATGTTAATAAATCTCATTCCAGTTCCACAATGAAATGAAACTTATTTAAATGAAGACTTAAATAAAGCACTGCCTTAATTCTTAAGTAAAAATTGACTACTGATTTAACATAATTTAGCAGATAAAATGCACTGTAGGCATGACAATTTATTGAATTATTCAAAAGATAATCAAGCTAACACTCTTAACACTGAATGCAATTTGATTTTTGCCAACTTCATCTACTTTTTCATACATAAGATAATACAGTTTAGCATGATTGGATAGCTTACTCCAATTTTAAAGGTCAATAATTTTTTTTCTGTTTCTCTCTTCCACTTGAATAGTTTTCCTTACCTTCCCGCTCCCCACTCCACCCATCTTTAATGTGCATAACGTATGATGTGTTAAAGAGGAAACTGTCGGGAGCAATTAGATCAAATTAAAAATACCAAGGAGAAAGTATCCATCACATGGTTTGCAAAGTTTGTGGTTTCCTCCGAAGTAAGTGTAAAACTAAAACAGAAGTCCTTGTTGGTCTTTTACTATTGATTCCCTACACAGGACTGTACAGATTTCTGAAGCTGTTTCTTTGATTGGTGTTTTATCTTCCATGCATATTGAATTAATTTTCCTGGCATTTTGCTGATTGTTCCTGACTTTTTATTTGAAATGGAAACTCAGAAATTTTTCACATTTCTTCCATTTTGTAATCAATCAGCATCATTGCTGTTTTCCAGAGAGTCCTTTAGTCTCATGAGATTACCCTGTAGGTATTTCTAGGGGAAACTCATGGCTGTGTATTAATGCATTAGAATCAAAGTATACAAGAAGAGCAAAATCCTTCACAGTTCTTTGGATATTAGACTGTGGTGTTTAGATTAAAAATAAGAAGTTCACTTGTTTGTTTCTTCATTGAAAAATTTTATTGAATTTTTGTGTTGAGATGGAGGTGTGGAAGAGATAAAAAGGTACATTGTTGTCTTCTGAGAAACATAGAATTTTAGAACATGAATGCATGAGCTGGATAACTTATTTCAATTTCAAAGGGCAACATTTTATATTTTTTCTGTTTCCTTCTCCCAATTCAATAGTTTTCCCTTGCCTAGTGCTTAATGCATGACGTTGCAGAAGGAAACTGGTCAACTAGAAATCTAACTCATTAGACGTGAGGAAATCATAGCTCAAAAGTTTTAAATGGCATGCTTAATGTCACATGGCTTCAGTTGACTGAAACTAGGAACTGACATTCTAATAGAAGAATTTTCAATTCCTTAAAAAATTTACTGTAACTGGAATTTAAGATTGAATATTATATTACTGAGCAGGCTCTGCAAATTAGGTTAAGGAAACTTTGGACTTCATTATTTCTTTCCGAAAGTTTTGGTGAAATGCATTTTTCTTTGCACAGAGAGGTAAAGCATATTAACACTACATTTTATCTATTGGTAGGCTATGGATACCAATTAAATATTGGAAATCATAAATGGGCAAAACTATTTCCAAAATGCCTAAATAGAATATTTTATTTACATATGATAAAGGTACTCAGGTTAAGTTTTTTCTTTTCTGTATTTATCTAGAAATACATTGATACAGAATAGTTTTACTGATAATTCTAGCTAATTAGAAGCTCTAATCAATAACTACCAGTTACTGAATGTCCACTATTTGCCAAATACTTTATGTATATTCTCTTTTAATAATCACAAAGGAAAGGAATAATTAATCATTTTTCTAAAACAGATGAGAATATTGTGGCTCTGAGAGATTAAGGATCTTAGAGAGGCTGTCACTCACCCAATGTCAAAGCTGGTATTCAGTGCCATGTCTGTCTGATTATAGAACTTGCATATCTTCTACTATTCATCCAAACATTAATTCATTCTTTATTTTGTTTCAGAAAGAATGAGAGGCAGTTTGGTAAACAGAATCGTGCAAAACACGGGTTCAGTGGGGGAGAATGATAAATGGTTAAAGGATCCTTGGACATCTGTATTAATAGCAATAGAATATTTTAGAGGAGTCTCTGTTCTCAGCACTTCCATGTTAACAGAACTTGCTAACAAGTTCCATTTGATCCCAGTTCTTGTCAGGTGGGTAGGAAAGAATGTTAATTTCCTTTGTTGCTAGTGGCAGTTTCCTTTGTCTCCTAGTGGCATTTAGGCTGATAATCTTTATGGACTGATTTATTTTTGTATTCTTTACATTCTTGCTGTTGAGTATACTCAAAACATGGAAATACACAGACAGTTGATCTGAAAGAGGAAGGACCAAGATAAAGGGTCAACTGAATAAAGATAGGATTCCTTTAAAGTTAGTGACATTGTAAAAAGTTTACCCACCTCCATGGCCATGTAGGAATGACAAGGTGGCTCCTTGATCAAGCATAAAGCCAGGAGAACTTGAAGGTTTAATCCAGCTCAGTAAATTGACTTGCCTGTTGCTGCTCTTAATACTGTCAACAGTAGACTCTTAGCTGTGAAAGAAAATGATAGATCTAATCTCTGTTTTGGTGCCTCAGTTTCCTTATTTGTAAACTGGAAATTATATTAAGAATGGCTCATCTCAAAAGAATGTTTTGTGATATTCAGAAATATAAAATATGAAGTGTTCAAAAATATTAAGTATAAAATATAAATGTTTAAGAAATCTCTGGATAGAACAAGCTTAAATGGCATATTCCTGCATAGTCTCTTGCTCAAGCCTTTTACATTTACATAAGAAAGTGAGCAGTGATTTGGCAAATAAAGATCTTTCTGATATGTCACATCAGGTGAAATTTGATTTTAATTGATATTGATCAGGTTAATCAATTATTGGCTCTCAAAAAAGAAAAGAGCTTTCTACGGAAAGTTGGTGAGAAAATGAAGTATTCCTTATAGGGCAAGGATATAAGACAATTAAATATATTCTCTGGCAGTGGGTGCTACTGAGCTTCTATTTCCATGTGGACTCCATTAGGGCATCATGCTCAGCAGGGCTTAGTACAATTTGTAGGGTGGGGTGGCTGAGAAACTTGCCAGAATGAATAGAGAAATACCTTAATTATTACTGCTAGCAATTTTGATAATTTTTCTACCTTAAAAATACACTTAAAGAGTGTCTTTTGTTTATAGTATTTTTTTTTTTCTGGTCAGGAAATACCTTGAGTGTATAAAACTAATGTAGTAATTGAAGAGAAAGAAAATTAAGATGTGCTTCTGTTTACCTTATTTTTATTCATTTTTGGTGAGAAAAATGGGTAGCTAGATAATTTCTTGCCTGATTTAGTAATTTTAGGCATTAATCTTCACTACTCAGCCCCACTTGCTGACCTTTTTTGTTTTGGAGCAGCTGAGTTTGCATCATAATGTTGCTATTCAGTGAAGCACCAGAACTTTGGCTGGTGGCAGAGAGTCATTGTGGTTTCTCCCTCCTGACTTCCTTAATCCATAAGGTTGGGTGGTGGATACTGACCTCTTCACTGATGAAATTCTTCTTGTTACCATTTTAATCCTCCTTATGAGTAGCTGTATCACCTTGTTCTTAGAGGTTGAGGTGGGTTCAGAGACGGTGTGACTGGAGGCATCTTAAAGATGTCAGAGGCCCAGTTTGCAATAAAGGTTTCTGGGCCCCTCCCTGTGAAAATTTGTATTGTCCTGCTGGCTGAGTTTAACCTTAAGTCCTTTATTCTGTTTGAATTTGTTTTCCTGTTTTCCAAAAAGGAGCTAAATAAAACCTCATTCTCGCAAAACACTTTAGACATATTGAGCAGGAGGTGCTACTGAGTTACAAAGTACTAAATTCTATGTCTTGGCTTCAGATAAAATTTTTTTTCCTGCTCTTCCTCCCAGTTTGAGTTTGGCTTAGTGCCTGGGACAAAGGCATATCTTCAGGGGAATCTTGGGGTTTTTCATATGGTCAAGTGGAAGAGTGTGGGCAGATGGAGGCTGGTGTTTTCTTAAGATGAGGTCTTCTGGGATGCACTGATGCTTGTCTCTGGAGTTTTTGCTCATCTTACTACAAGACTTTCAGATTCTTGGTAGAATTGTGTCCGTCCACTCTCCAGCCTTTATGGGCAGGAATCTGCTTGTGATATATACCTTCCTTGTCTCCTATCATCCTATTTTTTTGAGAAATGAGCTGAGAAAACAAAGTCCATTGTGACTTTAGGATCTGAGTTGCTTTGTATTTTCTAAATATTGTTATGAAATGATAGTCTTTTGGATTCATTTTTATTGGAAGAAAAGAGCATATTTTCTTGGTTACATAATAATGAGAAAGATAAAGGTAGGGTGGAGAGGAAGGAGAACAAATGAAAAAGAGAATGGAAATCACTAAGAGAGTAGGTTCTGAATTGGATTGAAATCAGGAAGTTTCTGGTGGGGATGGGGTGTATAACCAGTTACAGATCTCTTGCCACCCCCGGGTACTGTGGCACTGATTGGAGTCTGTAATTAGGAAAGCAATCAAGAGTCCAGGATTAGACCTTCCACTTTAGAAAAGAAGGGAACTGGTTTTATTTACCATGAGCTCAGGTTGCAGATGATCATTTTGCTGTGGTTTTTAGAGAAGACCACCTTGGGAGAAAGGCATGTAAATCACCATTTCACTGCTAGTTAAACAAATCAGTGAAAGTTGCAGGGGCAAACCTTCTCTGGAGTGAAGCCCTGCAGTAATTACCAACTGTCTCTGAGAAGAGATGGTGACACACACACGGCGAGTACGAGTCCTGGCTTGTTCTTTGGAATAAAAGAACATTCATTTGAAAAACTGGTTCTCTTGTTATTATGTCAGAAAGAAGGATTTCCAACAGAGGGATTTGACAGACTAGACAAAAGGCCTGGTTAAGTAATCAAATGTACGTGCAGGTGTTCTAATTTCCCCTGCAGCACTTGTACATACCAGATGAACCATGCATTCTCCTTGGGTTAAGATCTCTGTATTTAAACATTTTTCATTGATGAAATATTTTTAGTAGATATTTTCCTACGTAGAATAATAACAATTTAATTCACAGAACGGGTTATTTCTTTCCTATTTCATCAAATGGGCAATGAACATTCATTATGATATATGATCCTCATTGAGACTTAGTTGTGGGCTTGCTTCATTTGCCTTTGACAGCTGCATTGTTTGGCTTAACTGTTGGGTTGTTCAGTGAGAAATTATCCCTTTAATCTCTCCCTTTTTTCTCCTTCGTAGCAATATACTACCTGTATTGCTACTGGGCACTGTATGCATTGCTCTGGGCCAAGAACCAGTTTTAATCAGTGCTCTTTTTGTTACAAGGACCAGAAACTTATTCAAACCAACTTAAGTAATGAAAAGGCTTGCTGAGTGAATATAAGGACTTCTCTTGGAAATAAAATGTAGAAAGTGCTACCTCAGCCTCAAAGGAACCACAAAATTGTCATTCAGGTACTCTTGTTTCTTGTCCCTGTCAGTTTCTCATCTCTACTCTTTCTGCACACGTGGTCAATTCTCCTGCTTTTCTCCTCAGACTGCCTGTCTATGTATACTCATCCGTATGCACCTTGAATCCATGTCTTCTTTCCATTTGAGCACCTACTGCCATGTAATTATTATTTATGTTAGACCAACCAGAAATGGGGGGAGAGGAGGAGGCAGAAAGAGAGAATCTGATAGGCTACTGGACAGCCAATGAATTGTTTTCCCTTATTTCTCAATTAGGCTAGGCTATTAAAAAATAACCTCCAACATCTGAGCGCAAGCTTTATTTCTTGCTCATACAATGTGCGTGTCAATTGTGGGTCACCAGGGAGACTGTATGTTTAGTCATTCAGGGTCAGGGCTGATAGAGCAGCCAACATTTTGAACTTTGCTGCTCATCCTGCCAGGTGGGAAAAAGAGTTTTGGATGGTCAAACTTTGCATTTAAATATTTGGTTCAGAAATGGCACATGCCACTTATTGCTCACAACTCATTGGCCAAAATGAATTCTATCCCCCCACCTCAACTGTATACACAAAGAAGCCTAAATGGAGACTATTTGATGAATAGTACTAATTCCCACAACACCTTAGGTCAAGGGTCTTACCCTCTTCTAATCACTTCTTGGCATTAATAAAACCATAAAAAATATTTAGCACTTCTCTTCTCCAAAACTGTACTTTTTTAATCTGTGAGAATGATCTTGATAGATTGAATGCAAAGTTATACCTGACTATAGACTAACCTATTCTGGTGATAATAATCATAAAGACAATTATTATGTACCTGCTATATGCCAAATGGTTTATATAGACTATCTCTAATTATTACAAGAATCTTTTGAGGTTGGTAATAATAGCCAATATAGACTAATATTGAGGTTGGTGATATTTCTCCAAATCCCATCTTCTTTGCATTACTCATGCTGATTCTAAAGGGTAATTTGGAGGATAAAATGCCTCTGAACTTGCAACTGAAGATTTTAATTTTTGTAAATCTCCATCAGAATGGAAACAAGTATCAGGACTCAAAAAAGAATCTTAGGAAAGGTTGCTGATAATTCTAATGCTCAAGTAAATATAGATCTGTTTTGTCCTGAATGCATTTGAACAAATCTCTCTTTTGTTAACCAATGACTGGCAAAACTACTTGCAAATGGAAAAGAAACATACACCTTTTAGAATATGTTTTTAGACATTTCAGATAATTAGAGAAAGAATAGGAAGCATTATGTTGTCTTTCTAGTTCCCAGAGTGGACATTGGAAGAAGCAACTCTGGTCCACACTTCTGCTTCTGACTAGCAGCATCTCTGCCTCCTTATTCCCTCACCTCTGACAAGTACATGTTAGACTGTGTCCCCCACAAAAGATATGTTCACCTCCTAACCCAAGTCCTGTGATCCTATTTGGAAATGGGATTTTTGAAGATGTTATTAGTTAAGATGAGTCCAAATTGGATTAGGGTCGATCCTAATTCAATATAGTTGGTGTCTTTCTAAGAATAAGAAATTTGGATACCATCAGTGGAAGAGAGAAGATATCAGTGTGATGGAGGCAGAGATTGAGTTCGCCATGAGCCGAAGAATGCCAAGTATTGCTGGCAGGTCACTGACAGAATCCTATAGACTTAAGATGCATGGCCTGGCCAACACCTTGATTTCAAACTTCTAACCTCCAGAACTGTGAGACAATAAAGTTCTGTTGTTTTTAACCAGTCTGTGGTATTTTGTTATGGCAGCCCAGCAAACTTAGATATTGATGCATTATGGTTGATGTTCATCTTTGGGGCACAGTAAAAGCCCTTTAACACCAAGTTACATTTGCAAAGGAGCTATGGAAGCTTCATTGATTTTGCATTCAGTTTTTGAACAAATAATAAAACAACAGGTGCCTAACCCTTTCCGTGAACATGGAAGGTCTGAAAGTTTCACATATTATATGAGAATTAAATTGGCTGAAACTATAAATATTCTAGAGTTTAACTGACCCGAGACACAACTAAGGCATTCCAGGTAGAGATTGAAACTACCCCATTGGTATTACCATACTATGTGTTTTACATTTTTTCAATGTAGTGAACTTTAGAGCTTTCTATTTTTGTGGGTTAAATGGTCTTTTTTTTCAGCACACATATTGGATTCTAATTACTTTGCTTTGTTCAACTTGTCTTTTTACTCTTGTAAAGTGTCACCTTATACTTCACTGTTTTTCTTTAATTTTTAAAATTTCAATCTCTATCAAAGTAATATACCTGCATAGAAAAAAAGACTTTAAAATCATGATATTTTAGCAAAAGGAAAATAAACTTAATGAATCAAAACTCCCTAATAGCTTATAATCACAGCATTAATCTACCACATAAATAATCAGCCTGTAACTTTGAAGTGTACATTTTAAAATGTATTATTATTGATAACAATATAACTAACATTTAATGAGTACTTTGTGCCAAGCATTATGCTAACTAAACATATCATGTATTTTCTCAAGTTATTATTACAGCGAGGTAAGTAACTTATTCCCATTCTACAGATGAGGCAAAGAGAGTGTAGACACTGAACTGAGATTATACTGCTAGTGGGTGACAGAATCAAAGTTCAAATCCAGTCTGACTCCTGAGTTTGGGCTCTTTCCCACTAAAGGTAATGAATTTATCAAGTAATATCCCTGCTTTGAATTTAGCTGTCATTTTACTTGTAGCCTTGATGTACAAAAAAAATACAATATTGAAAAAAAAAACAGATATTATATTAGTCAGCCAAAGGGGTGCTGATGCAAAATACCAGAAATCTGTTAGTTTTTATAAAGGATATTAATCTGGGGTAGAAGCTTACAGTTACCAGGCCATAAAGCATAAGTTACTTGCCTCACCAAAATCTGTTGCCACGTGTTGGAGCAAGATGGCTGCCGACATCTATGAGGGTTCAGTTTGCCTGGGTTCCTCTCTTCCCAGGGCTCGATTCTCTCCAGGCTCAGCTGCTCTGCTCCTGTTTAATTCCTGGGGCTCCAGCATTGAAACTCCAAACTCCCTTCTCTGCAGTGTGGTTTCTCTGTGAGTCCCCGCCCATCAAGGGGGCAGGGACTCAACATCCTACTGACGTGGCCCAATCAAGTAAAAGTGAAACTTCTGAATCTAATATAATCTAATATGCCCAGAGGAAAAGACCAGTTCATAAACATAATCCAATATCTATTTTTGGAATTCATATATAATATCAAACTGCTACAGGTATCTCTTGCAGAATTACTTAATTGCTTATTCTCACAATAAGTAGTAAGAGTCATTCTCTTGGTTTAAATGAGGGAAAAATTATATTCATTATTTGTTAGTACATATTAAAAATATCAACTCTGTTGAGACCAATTATCTAAGAATAGTTAATTATGGAATATGTCCTTGAATATGTAATAGCTGCAAATGTGAAGGCCCTGACTCTAACTGAAAGAATTTTTAAAGCTACAACCTAAAAACTACTGTCTGTATTTTTACATATGATACTTAAAATCAGCTGCTATTTAGGATCTTTAAAATATTTTTAAAAAATACACATATTTTTAAATACATATTATACATATATATGTAAAATGGTCAATGTTTTTTTCAGCATTGAGAAGATACAATCGCACAACCTATGATTTACTACGACTACTTTAAAAGACACTGCCTTATATTGCCTGAACACTACCTTGGAAAAGTCATGGGTCTTTATGGATTTTTAAGCCTAATTAAGAATTTACATTTGAATGTTTTAACCTTAAAACCTATTGCTTTAAATTAGCATGCAAGATTTTAATGCAGCTTTTCCTGGCAATATATGGAAAAGTCAAGCAAAATTTGGTAATGTGTGCATCTGCAGCACATTAGGAAGGCTTTACCTATGCGTAACATTGCTCCAAGCAGCATGGGCAAGCCTGTCTGAAGCAGTGGTTGTATCCATACTTCCCTACCCCCTGGGAGACAGCTGAAGAGGTCCCTCGTAGAATCTGGTTGTACACTTTGAACCAGTGGGCTTGCCATTGGATTTTAGTCACCTCTTGTTCCACCTCCCCTCAGGTGTTATCCCATGTTAGCAATAGCACAGACACTTTCTTGTTGGGCTAGGAGGAAGTCTAAGGCAATGCAATTAACAAACACTACTTTGGCTAGAGGGTCTACTGATTTTTGCTGAGCCTGAAAGTCTCACGCGTGAACTCAGCAATGTCAGTCAAGATGCCTAACAGATTGCACATCGTGTGTTCACTGGTGCTTACTCCTACCTAGGGCAATAACAATCTGCTGAAAGAGGTGGATTCAGAATCATGGATACCCCTACCCCCAGGTAAATCATGCTTTGCTTGAGGTAGTAAATTGGAAAGATGGCTGAGCCATTTGCCATTATCGTTACACTGGAAGTTGCTGCATCCCACCAGGTTGTCCTGGGGTGTAGAGAAGACTACCTCTGTCACAGGGTTTAAATGAAGGACTTCTTGGTATTAGTTCACATGTGAGACAGGGAAAATCAGCTCCTTAAATATCAATCTGGACTTGGCAAAGAGGAGAGAGGGAGCGAGGGTTTCGATAGCAGATCCAGCTGGTCAGGTTACCAGCTGTCATGATGGCCTGGGTCAGCTGAATGAAGGTGTTTTCCTTCCAAGTTGCTGCTGGGTCAACTGTAGAAAACAATAGAAGTGAGCAGTAACTAGTTCTGATATGGTGGTTGTGCTGCCACTTCACATGGAAGACACTTTTCTCTCCTTTTACTTATTTGCAGTAATTTATTTCTCTTTCTAAGGCCACCCAGTCTGTATGCCTCTTAACCTGAGCTATAACCTCATCTCTTTCCCATTGATCTGAGTATCTTACCCATATCTTCTGGTCCACTTTCACCCCTTCCTGATAGATGGGAGTTGCCAGGACTCCTGGAAGGTACTCCATGACTGTTTTAAAAAGGGTGGCCCAACCAGGGGTAGGAGTCACCCACTAACCTCCAGTATGCATGTGACTGGCTCCACATCCACTGGATTGTCACCCCATATGTGTTAAGTACTTCTAGGCCCACTTCTGTCATCCCTCCCCTCCACCTGGTGGCCTAACCGCCCACCCTCCTGGAAATTGTGTGGAAGGTATAATGGAGTAAAGGGCAGTATGACCCCCTGAGAGTAGCTGAAAAGGAGAGTCCCAAGTGGTGTGTTCTTGGTCCCTGTTTCAGGGTGTAAGGGCAAACATGGAGCAAACCTGGGTTCCTCCGCCACCCTAAGCCCCTCCCTGTGCTAGGAAATGGAATAAGGCTCTGTTTCCCTTCCAGGGAACTTCTGATTTCAGCTTCCAAAAGGCCCAAGTAAGGCAGACAGTCTGTCTATCCAGTAAAAGAGTTGCTAGGGTGTAGATGTTGAAACTCCTTTTTCAGGTGACCATTCAGTTCTCCACAATGCTGGCTGCCTGTAGATGATGGGTGATGTGGAAGGTCCTTCTAATTCCATGAGTCTGGGCCCATCATTGAGTGGATTGTGCAGTAAAGTGGGGATCCTTGGCAGAGGAGATGTCATCTGGATACCCAAAGGGGTGGCAAAGCTGCTTTTCCAAGGTATCCCATGTATATACTGTGTGCATGAGGAACTGGGAAGACAAGGTCATGGCCTGAATAGGTACCTACTGCAACTAAGGCATAGGACATATTGGGATGGTGGGAGAGGGCCCCTCTGGGAGTAGCTCCTAAATGTTCTTTTCAGGTTCTGGCTTGTAGTTGACATTTCTCATGTTGGTAAGTGGCAGATTGGGCATCTTTTAATGAAAGAGGTGCTCCGTGTTCCTGGTCCCATAATTTCATGGTGTTGGAATTTCCATGCCTAGTTTGGTGGTGAATTTGCCCAGTGGTGGAAGCATCCATGGGAAATTCAATTATTTCATGGATGTCACTGAAGGTAAGTTCATTGTCCTCATATGGGTTGTTGTCATGCACATCAACATGGGTACCATAGATGGTGCCTTTCCATGCTACCAACTGCTTCCAAAGCTTTATTTCCCACACTGGGAAACCTCTGATTCCCAATCATGTTCCTTCCATGAACCCAACTACACTGCTAAGCCATTGGCGATGGCACATGGGTCAGTAAACAGTTACACTGGGGTGCTTGAGTCTGAATGTTCCAGGGCTAAGAGGACTGCTCACAGTTCAGCCCATTGGGCACTCTTTCCAGTGCCAGAGGTGGTATATTGTCTGCCTGAGGCAAGGAAAGCTGCTGCCTAGTGGAACCAAATGGCTTCAGCTTGGCTGATCCATCAGTGAACTGGTGCTGAGCATCTAGTAGGGCATTCTTGAGTTGGGGCCCCCAAGATACCAATGCAGGAAAGGAAGGGTCCTCCTGTAGTGTTGCAACAGTATCATTGTTGAGGAGGGCCTCTGCCACCTGTTCACACAAGTATGTCACTCCCTGGGGGTCTGGGCGATTACGATCCTGAATATATGACTTCCATTTGATGATGCTCTGTTGTTCAGCACTGCCTGGGTGACTGTTCTGATTACCCAAGACCCAGGACATGATGAGGATCTTGGCCTCAGGAGCACCTGGGAGCTCTTGATGATCCTTTCCATTTCCACCAAATGCCCAATAGCATACCAGAATTGCCTCTCGAAGGGGGAGCACCTCTGAATGTGTCTGGTAACTTTTTGGTCCAGAAGCCCAGGGGTCTGTGAATTTCTGTTGCTGCCTCCTGCCGGAGAGACCAGATGACATGATTCCAGGTGGCAGAAATCTGTAGCTCAAGTGGAGATCCAGACTGTAAAGGTTCTAGAGGCGGGAGGACAGAAACAGTCACTTTTACCTCTTGCAGGGCCTTCCCCTCCATTTCCCAATGAAAGTACCTGCTTTCCATGCCACACAATATAGGGCAGTCAGGAGGATAGCAAGATAAAGAATATTCTGGTACTAATATGCAAATAGCACAATGTCTGGGACTGTAGGTGCCAAAGGGGGCACGTCTGCATTTAAGCCCCAATTATCTATTGTCCATCATCATGTTCCACTCGCCTTTTTCACTTCCCACACCAGGCTACAATAGGCAGAGAGGGTGGAGTGGAGGACACCCACAGAGAGAAAGTCCTTTAAGAGTTCAGTAATGTCCTTTTCTCCTCCAAGGAGTTGATATTGTCACTGTTGGACAATACAGCAAGGAGATGGGAGCACTGCAGTTGCATGGCCTGTCACTGTCCTAATTCTTATGGCCATCCTTGTAGTTGCTGTTGAGAGATGCAGTGGTACAGGACATTGACTCCTACAATGCATTCTCCAGTGGGAAACACAGCAACAGGGGTGGCCAAAAAGCCATGGGGACTGATCCACAGGGTAGCAGCAACCTCCTGTTCCATCACTGTATGCAATGCCCAAAACCTCCCAACGCTATTTGTTGCCTCTTCCTCTCTGCATCTCCCAGCATAATAGTGACCTGGGAGCCTGTATCCACAAGCATCATAAAGCTTTGTTCACTGCCCCCAAATTTTATATGCATTGGGGCATATAGCCTTTGGTACTGGGGGTGGGTGGAGCCCTTGCCCCACCTCTAGGTTATTTTTAATTTAGTCAAATCTGGGTAAAGAGGTCCTTCTTGGGGGCCAGACTCCTCAGTCAAGTGGAAGGGAGAGGTGGGAGATCTGCAGGATCCTTCTCCTCTTCTATTGCCCATTTCTGGGGATTATGGGGAGCAGTTAGGCAGGGGTAGATTGTCCCTGTTGAGCCCATGGCCCTCCTTCTAGTTTATATTTTACTCAGAGTTCTCCATTGGAGATCCATCTGTCCTTTGGGACCCTTTGCTCTAGAAGCCACAAGAGCATAGCTCAGCAAATGGGGCCTTGAGAGGAATGGGCAGCTGCTGACCTGATCTGTGGGCTTTAGGACCTGTCAGAGTGAGCGGTGTTCACACACAGCCTGCTGGCACAGGTCCTCTGCCAGTCACTGCTGCAGCCACTCCCCTAGCAAAGGAACCCCTGCCCAAGCAGAGAGGGTACAATAAACTGCTCAATCACGTCTCCCAGGGGAAGCCCTGGGGTGAGGAGAAGAATCAGCTTGTTCCCAACTCAGGAGGATCCTATCTAATGAAATCAATGTCCTGCTGTGAAATGGGAATCCGGTGAGGTGCTAAATCCCTCAGGTGGGGACTTCCTCCTTGTTACTCCAAGGCTTAGTTGGAATTCTGGGGAGGTCACCCAGAGTGGGATATTCTCATTTGACTCCCTTTAGGACCCATTCAAACAAAGGTCATAGCCATGCTGTGCCTAGCCTTGGTGTACTGTGACTACCTGGTCAGCCATCCTCTCCTCAAACCCCCTTCTTCGTCTTCTAATTCCAATTGACAGAGAATCTGTTGGAGGATGGGGTGGAGGGCAGCCAAGACTTTTCCACTCAGCCTGGCTGATCAGGGTGGTTGTTGCACCCTCACCTTAAAGGAGATGGTTTCCTGGCTTCTGCCCATATCTATCTATCTTTCATATCCTGTGTTTACTTCTCTGTAAAATTCATACTTTCATTTTCACCTCTGATTCCCCATCTCTGATTCTAATAGTCTCCTGAATAATAACCAGCCTCACAGTAACCTCAAGATCAGTCTGGATGGCCTGAGTGCAGGTGTGCCTGGTTCCAGAATGAGAGCATGTATAAGAAGCCATGGGCCAGAGAAGTGTATGCTGCACAGAGGAAGCCTCAGTCTCATTGATCTCAGCATGGAACCAGCTAACCAAGTCTCTGGCATTCATGGGGGGATTTTCAAAGTCCCATTTATCCCCACCTCTTTCCCAGAGGGCAGAGACAGCATGTTGTATGTCCCCCAGCTATGTACCGGGGCTGGTAGGGTGGGGGTGACTCTTCAGTTTAGCATACAAAGCCACGAATCCTTTGCTGCCTCAGATGGTACAAAAGGAATGCAATTGCGAGGTAAAGAATGACTGAAAAATCAACCCATTCCGCAGTTTGCTGTGCATCCTGCTCACAGCACCCAAATCCGTGGAGCAAGTTGCTACGTGGTGTGTTGTGGAACACGGTCTCAGGCAACTTTCAGCAAATGGCCGTTTTATTGCTTACACAGCACAAAGCGTCCTAAAGAGCAGGAGAAGAGATCCCATTGTGGCTGGTCTCCTGGGAAGGCCAAACTGCTTGGGTCAGGGTTGGTCGTTGGCAGCTCTTTATGCCACACTTCATGTCAGAGGTAAGAGACAAATTTGTGTTGCCCGAAGTAGGTATTTATCCACCCCAGGGGGAGGGGTCCCTGCCACTGAGAGTTTTCTGCCCTCAGAAGCATCTTGGCCTGCATGTTACTGGGTTCAAGTCTTTTCATTACACTGAACATTGTCCCCAGGTTGTGGAATAAAAACAGACTGAAACATTGTCTGGGAGATGGCTGCTAAGTGTGCCATCTGTGGCTTACCCAGCACAGGTTAGGGATAGGGAATGGGGAGTTAATGCTTAATTGGCACAGTCTTTCTGATTTGGGTGATGACAAAGTTTTGGTAATGGATGGTGGTGAGGGTAGTACAATACTGGGAACATGATTAACACAACTGAAGTATCTAGTTGAACGTAGTTAAAAAGGGAAATTTTTGGTTGTATATATGTTACTAAAACAAAAATTTAAAAACACATAGGATTTTATAACATAAACAGTAAACCCTAATGGAAATGATTGACTATAGTTAATAGTATAATTATAATAATATTGCTTCATCAATTATAACAAGGACACCACAATAATGCAAAACGTTAATAGGAACAACTGCTTGTGTAGGACGGGGTATATGGAACTTTGTCTTCCTTCCCCCTTGCCACTTGCTACCCAATTTCCTTTCACCAAGGTCTCTTCATTTAAACTGAAAAGTATCCTTCACATGAATCCTACTTTCCCGCTGAGGCGTATATAAGCCTCTCTGCCTGTTTTCTGGGATCCGTGTTGGGAGAGGTGTTTAGGGTTTCCAGTGTTTGGTGCATGTTTTAGTTTTCCTGGCTGCCAGAGTAAATACCATGCAGTGGGTTGGCTTAAACAATGGAAATTTATTAGCTTACAGTTTTGAGCCAGGCAACGGTCCAGGTCAAGGTGCCATCTAGTGGTACTTTCTTCCATAAGAGTGGTGTTCTGGAGCTGGCTGCCAGTGACCCTTGCTCCTGGGCTCCTCTGTCACATGGCAATGCACATGGCAGCCCCTCTGTTCTCTTTTGGGTTCTGCTGACCTTCAGCTTCTTGCTTCCTGTGGCTTTTTTCTCAATCTGTCTGAATTTCATTTTACTTATAAAAGACTACAGTAATAGGATCCAGATTGGGTTGGGCCACACCTTAACTGAAGTAACCTCATCAAAAGGTTTTATTTACAATACATTTACACTTACAGGAATAGATTAAGTTTAGGAACATGTTTTTTGGGAGTACGTAGTTCTAAACCACCACAGTGTGTCAACTGTCCTGGAATTCCCTATTTTTTATTATGGTGCCTCACTTAGCTCCCATTTTTAACTCTGCTATGGTAAAAGCCTTGTTGTTTCAGCTGCTCAAGGGAGAACTATTACTCCATATTCTGCTGGGATGGGGAGAAGGGCAGCCACATGACTGACAGGAGGTATAAAGGAAATCTCCAATTGCTTTTTATGAAGACTTTTAATACATCTGCCTATTTTCAGTCCTACCCTTCACCTCAGACTTCAGAGGGACCTGCTACTCCATTTCTGAGTCTTTCTGAGGTTATAGAGCATTCTACATCGCCAATTTCAGGTTCTTGTTCTGAGACTTACTTTTAGGTATGAGAAGGTACAGCACAATCCAAAGAAAACGTCTCTCAATCTCTCCTCAAAATCAAAGCTTTTCCTGTTTCCCTGCTCAGAGACTCAGTAGCCAGCAGTGGGGAAGACAAAGCTGGTGAACTGTTGATCCACTCTCCTTGCTCCTGCCTCTCCTCTCCCTGCTTCAGGTTCCTTCAAGGTGGAACAAGGTGTGGAGAGGGAGGAGAGAAGCTCTCTTGGCTCTCAAATACCCTGTGTCATGGCATAAGTCCAAATGCCCATTCTGTCTTGTGGGCCATCTTTGTGGGCATTTTGGAGCTCCCCCTGCTAGGACTCTTACACTATATTATCCCTCTTCTGTGCTTGTCTTCCCCTACCACAACCCTGTGGAATATCCACAGGGCCTCTTTCTTCTTGAATTTCAAGGCTCTGCTAAGTAGCCATCTTGTGCAAGGATTTTTTTTTTTTTTTTTTTTCACCTGATTCATGCCCATCTATCCTTCTCAGAGTCTACCTAAACCACAAGAACTTGGCATGATTCCATCAACTTATTTTCTTTCATCCTATCATGGATATTCTGGCCAGCATTCTGTGCTCATATCTCCAAATGATGTCGGCCATCAGGATCTATGCTTCAGAACTCCAGAGGACAAAGGCTAAGAACCTTCTCTCACTTCATGCCAATAGTAATATAGCATTGACCTATGAGCTTCTGTCACTCAGCAAGAATGCTGCCAGCAAGCCTGCCATCCTGGAAAGCATCTTTTCAATCTTTCTGAGTAGTTCTCTTGAGACCCTTATTTGGCTTGAGGACAGGGGGAAAGGGGAAATGAGACAATGCTATTTATACCTACAAATGTTTTACAAAATCTTTACCTGGAGCATTCTCTGTGGTACTTTTATTTATGCCACTGAGGATAAATGATGCTGGACCAGTTTGGCTACTGCCTTATGAGGCCTCTTCTTTATTTTTTGTTTCTTACCCTGCTTTGTACCCCCAGAAGGCTGATCCCTACAGATTTCATTATCTGAGTTACCTTACAGCTGATTTCCAACCTTCCAAAAGGGGATCAAGAAGAGTATGGGGGAGAGATGGGTCAGAGTATTTCCTGCTTCCTGTTATTTTGCTCTCTTATGGCTACAACTCCCACTGGGGTGGTCTTTCCTTCTCAGTATCACTAGGACTCTGCAACGCTATACTATTTTCTCCTCTTCTTCCTTCAGTGCTAGTGGTGGTAATGATTTTCCACTATTAATAGTCTCAAGGTGCCTCACCTTTCCTTTGTTCCCTTAACCCTGCCCCAAATTTATGTATGTTCTTCCTTCATAGGAGTCTCTTCATTTGAATGATTTGGAGTGAATCTGTTTCCTTTTGGGATCCTGAATGATGGAATAGGGCATATTAGTATCATGGAAAATAGAATCATAAAGCTCAGAATTTGAAATAAGGTTTTGTCACTAATTGAGAACTGCATTGCGGGAAGAAAGGATGGAAATACTCACCAGTCAGAGGCTGTGGGCCACTACACTCTAGTTCCTTAATACATCAGAACAAAAGCTTTCTTTTATGCACACGTAACAGTCTAAGACCCACACCCAGCATTCCTTGGTGAGGGGAAGGCAGACTTGGTAATAAGTAAAGACTTTCTTAACTTTCTAAGGGAAATGGTCACAGTTTTTGTCTAGTAAATTATTAAGTATCATTTTGCTGAGACTAATTTACTTTGTCTGTTGATGTGTTTTGTCTTGGAAGGATTGATATCATCATAATTCTCACCCATCTACTTCAGTTTTAAAGAACAGGGAAAGTGCCATTTATCTCCTGTTTCACAAGCAAAGTTCTTGTTCTATGCAGGTTCATGGAATTAGTCTTCTGGGTTAAAATCTTCCTACTCCTGAGACTGTTCCCACTACTTTGGAAATTTGCAGAAGGAAGAAGATAAGAAAATGAAAGAAACCTATTATATCATTCTAGGGGTGGGGAAGGTGGGGAAGAGAAGCTGGAACAGCCACCTGTTAAATGGCTCAGGTTGTGCAGCAGTGAATCTATTAGGTTTTGATAGTTGCTGGTGTATCTTGAGAAAAATGTGGTGTGTGAGGGAGCTGACATATCTATTGCCCCCAAAGGACAGAACAGTAATGACTTCAACAGGTGTTGAGAAGCTCTTGCCAAAGGAAAAATAATTAGATGCTGTGGGTAAATTTTTAGAAGTTATATACAAATCATCTTGTCTATTTGATGGATGTTTTGAGCATGTGCTCTAGGAGAAATGGTTTATTTTCAAAAGACTGAATTCATCATAAAGTTGTGTGCAACATGGCATGCTTTATCTCAAGTACACCAGTTCCCATCAATTGCAAAGGAAATATACATCTTTACATTTAATAATGGCCTTCCTCAGATTAAAAACTAAGTACATATGTATATACATACACACACACTACCAATAAATGTCCTTTATTAACGAATTTGGTGGGATAGGTAGGTAGATGTAAAGTTCCCTTTATCTGACATGTCACTTAGACTGTTAACCTATCAAAGGGAAAGGCTGTGTTTCATTTTCCTTTGGACTGCCTATACACCTAACATGTAGGAGACACTCACAAATGCTTACTAGTTGAATTTTCTGTGTACTTTTGATATTTTCCATCACTCTCTCCCACAAGAGTAACTTCTATTTAAGGTGGCACTAAAATAACTGCTCAGGAAAGAAAAATTAACTTTTATAAAAACTTGCTTGAGAGCATATAATTTAAATTGCTTTCTTCAGCTGACTACTTCAAAGTCAGTCTGGTCTATTCTTACACATTTTTTCCCCCTGATCTCTATAACAGGCTGCCAATGCAATATACCACAAATGGGTAGGCTTTTACAATGGGAATTTATTAGGTTAAAAGCTTACAGTTCTGAGGCAGTGAAAATGTCCAAATCAAGGCATCAAGTGTAGCTCTCTTCCTGAAGGTTGGCTGCTGGCAATCCTGGACTTATGCCACATGGCAAGGCACAATGGCAGCCCTGCTGGTATCTGCCTTCTCCAGGCTCGCTTTCTCCCTGAGCTCAGCTGTGGGTGATCAGGTACAATGGCAGCTCTCCAGTCACTGCCTCCTCCTCCAGGCCTCATTCCTTCAGCTTCAGGCTGCTCCATTTGTGGCTTTTCTCTCTCCTGAGTTTGTCAACTAACAGAGGCTTCTCTTTGTCACTGCCACTTTTTTCTATGTCTGTGGCTTTTCAGTCTTCCAGTGAGAGGAGTAAGACCCACCCTGGGTCCTATAATCTAATCAAAGGGCCTTAACTGAAGTGATCTGATCAAAAGTGATCTAATTGAAATGTCCCTTAATTGAATCTAATCAAAAGGTCCCATCTACAATGGGTTTACAGGCACAGGAATGGGTTTAAGAACAGGATTTTCTGGGGTCCACAAAAGACTCAAACCAGCACAATAACAGTGTCAAATTCTTTTATGTAGGAAACTCTAGGCAAGTGTCAGCAAATTTAATAGTTCAGTAGTTATAGGATGCTTCTGATTAGTAGGTATTTTACAATTCAATATAGGACATAAGGCTTGCAAAACTTTTTAACCTCAAAGACATCATGTTGAGTGAAATAAGCCAAACAAAAATGGACAGATATTGTATGATCTCACTGATAGGAAATGATTAGAATAAGCAAATTTATATAGACAAAAACTAGAATACAGGTTACCAGGGGCTTGGATGGGGGTAGAGAATGGGGAATTAATTGTTTCAGAGTTTCTGTTCGGGGTGATAGAAAAGTTTTGGTAATAGATGGTTGTGATGGTAGCACAACATTGTGAATGTAATCAATACCACTGAATTATATATTTGAATGGTTAAAAGGAGAGATTTTAGGTTGTATATATGTTACTAAAATAAAAATTAAAAAATACATTAAAAAAGCTTTTAAACATTTATTTGCAGAGTCTTATTTATTTCAGAAGTACATTTATTAAGAACTTAGTATGTGCCAGGCACACTTTGGCTACATATCTGGGCTAGAAATAAAGGCTGAGAAGATAGATTTTGTTTTCATAGAGCTTAAAATCATGTGTGTGTTTCTCTGTATGTGCTATATGAGGGACTACAGATCAGTAAAATAAACATGGAATTACAGTGCAATGTGATGAGAAGCGCACAGGGGAAGCATAGATAGCGAGGTACCAACCCCACCCAGGCTTCAGGGTCAGGGAAGGCTCACCCCCTAGGAGGAAGCCAGGTCTTAGTTGATGGGATGAATGAGTTGGAGTTACCCTGGTAAAGAGGAGATGAAGGAGGCAGGGGCTGTGCTCCAGCTATAGGAAATTATACACACAAGATCAAGGACCTCAGTAGGCCAGAAATACAGTGAGCAACTAAGTAAGTAAGAAATTACGTTTTCTTTCTTAATAAATTCCCACTCTTAGCCAATCAAGTTTTAGGACCACCTGATAATTATATTGACAATAATAATGGCGTCTTTAAGAACTAGTAGCAGCATTCCTGGGATACTCCTTATGTGCCAAGTTCTGTACTGAGTACTTCATATTATTATTTTAGATAATCCTCACAATAGCCACATGAGGCAGTTGCTACTATTTTTATCTCATTGATCGGGATATTCAGGGTGGGAGGTTAGGTAAGAGGCCTGACACTCTGATAAATTGTGGATCCTGGACCCTGTTAGGTCTCTCTCACTCTAAAGTCCATTCTCTTAATCACTGTGCTTAAGGTCTGACTGGGCCTGAAAATTAATAAAGCAACTTAAAGTACATAATTCACCCCTAGGTAATAGTTTATACTTGAAGAATCTTAATTTTAAAAGTCAGAAGCTATAGATTATTTCCAAGCATGCTTCTCTTTCAGTCTGACAATTTTATCATATTTTAGTAAAGAAATATTGAGATGATTTCATATACTAAATGGAAACATGTTAACAAATAATACAAAATATGTATGGGCACAATACGTAGTTTTCAGGTCTCAGGAAAAATGAGCAATTCTGCAAAAATTGATTATGAATTATTATTGCTATACTTTACAGCTAAAGAAAAACAAATATATTGTCTTACTTTTTTTTTTAAAGGGTGCCTCTATGAACTGCAGTTATTTGAAATGAGCCCTATACTAAAAGGCCACGCATGGTGTTATTTTCAACAATACAGGCAAACCTTGGCTTCTGTGTGTTTGACATCTCAAATCCCCTATAAGTTCCTCACTGTGATCCAGCTTGGTCTGTTTACCAAATCTAAATCTCTGGAAAATTTGTTCCTGTGGAAGATCTAGAAAAGATGATTTATTTTTACGTTGCGCATTTGTCATTCACCTCCACCTTTCCTTCCCGGGGTCTCGCCAAGGTTTCCATCATCACATCTGACACCACTGGGAATATCTTTTCTCGTTTTGTTCCCTGTTTGCTTTCTTTCTGTACTTTCTATTAACTCCTTTATCTCTATCTGTAATTCTGGTTTATCGTTTCTCCTTTTGTGTGTGCATATATATATATATATATATATATATATATATATATCTGGCATCTATCTTTCCAGTTCCATCTCCTTCCACCTCATTTTTCTCTCATCTCCCCTCATTTCAACCTTTCACTTTGTGCTTCACCTCTGGAAAGTAATGATATATACAGATTTGCAGCCTGGTGTTATCTAATTCCTTGCCTCCTTTTCTTCTGCCTCTTGCACAGTCTGGCTAAATCAGACTGATTCACAACTCAGCCCTTCCCTCCTTTCCTCCCTCCTCAGCAATATTGTTTCCTGCGTGATTTTAGTGCTTTGGAAGAGACAGAAAGAAAGTCAAGTGACCCAGAAGATCTGACCTGTAGTCTTTTATTTTTTAACATCCTAGGGACAGCATTTACATTTTATGGGGTATGAAGCATAATTTTCAGTTTTCCTTTGGCCTAGAAAACCTTCTTTGCAAAAGTAAACATTGAGATCTTTCATCTATGCAATGCTGAATGTTTCTTCCTTAACTTTCTTGTCTTTGTACATCTAAAATAACTGTGCCAACTTAAAGATGTGGTTAGTAAAAATGAGGTATAGCATCCATATCTTAAAACATTAATTTCATTCATTAAAAATGATAAAAGAGAAAAAAATAGGAAAAAGTCACTAAAGTCCCCGTTGTTAATATATTTTTGGTGCTTTGTTTTGTTTAGTTTTGTTTTGCTTCAGATTTTTAAATATTCTGTTTTTGCTTGTGACTTTTACGTAATGATAAATACTGCATACACAATTTTGTATCTCCTCCCACAGATATAAATTATATAATTTCCCCCATATATAATGGCATAATTTATTTCTTCATGATGTACCATAATGTCTAGAATCATAATTTTTTTAAAAAATTGCATAATATTTTTTAGAGTCCCTATAGCATGATTTATTCAATTATTTACTAATTATTGGATGCCCCCTATTTTTTACTGTGTGAGATTTCACTGCTTAAAGTGCTTAATTTGACCAACTTTAATCTTGCAGTGACTTTCCTTGTGTTTCTTTAAGTCATTGCCACAGAGTCCTATGTGAGTGATAGGCAGGAGGTAGAAAGAATAAAACACTAAAAACAATCTCAAGGCTGCTGTGAGCTTCCTTCTACTGATCTTTGCTACAACATGGTGTCCAAACTATGGGAAAGCTTGGGATTAACTGAGATGAAAAATAGTGTAGTAAGGAAGTCAAAGATATTTCCAGAAATAAAAAATATAGACTGACAGGCACAAACCTCAGAGAAAAGTTATTGACATCCCTCTCAACATGAATAAGGAAACTTATACTGGTACCAGGAGGGTAAGTGTTTGGTACAGATGTTTGTTTACAGGGTAGGGTAGCATAAAATCACCAGAGGGAGTGTGACTTTAGATATGTTTGAGTTAGGACTGCAAGTAACAGAAAACAAAATTAAACCAGCTTAAACAAACAAATAAATATTACTAGCTCCCATGACGGAAAATTCAGAGGGTATGAGCTTCAGGCTGGTTTAATCCCGTGGCTCTGGCTGGTTCTCTGCAGTTTGCTCAGCTGTGCTTTCCTCTGTGTATTGGCTTCAGCCTCAGTCTGGCGTCCTTCATGGAGGCAAAATCACTGTCGTTATTTTAAACTCCATAGTTTCATCATAACTTTCAGAGGAAGTGAAAACTTTTTGTCTGGTGGTTTTTTATTAGAGTGAGAAAAATTATTTCCCAGAAGTTCTAGGTAAAGCTTTCTTGGTATCTCATTGGTCTAAATTAGATCATATGTCCATTCCTGAACTAATCCTTGTGGCCAGGACAATGCCACATGCTGATTGGCTTTCATCTGTTTTCCTGACCCAATCGCTGTGGCAGATGTGTTGGGATTATCCTTAAACCCAGGGTTCACTCTTGGAGCTGGGGATGAGGTTAGTGTTTCTTGAAGCATATTGGGCACATGGGAAGAGATGGATGCCTGGAGAAAAATTGGGCCACTATTAGGAAAAGAAAAGATGAGAATGTATGCTGTACAAATTTAATCAATAATGCCTGCCAGTCTGGAGCTTATGTCTAGTTTAGAGCTTGGTCATTTGAAAAATGTTACAAACTTAGAAAATGTTCATGAAAAAGGGATTAAATAATAAGTCCAATATAAAATATAATTATGATAAAATTGGTGTTATTTAATTTTAGAGTAGAGGTGGCTAAGAGGCAGTTTTATGGTATATAGTTTAGGAATCAAACTTCCTGTGTTCACATCTCACCCTTCCCACTTAATAGCTTTGTGATTGTGAGCAAGTCAGTTTCTCCCACAATCTTATGTAAAATTATTTCTTCAAAATATCCAGGAAATACATATTGAAAAGTGAATTGTACCTTACCTTGCTATGTGCATGTGTGTGTGTGTGAGAGAGATGATAATGCTGATTAAGGTACATAAACCCCGTTGTACAGTTTATGGTTATTTTTTTAATTACAAAAACAAATAATATTGACTGCCATTGTTTACCTGTAGATATGACATGAACTCCCAACTCCAAATTTGGTATTGCACTTGAGACCCATGATGCCAAACACACTCCAAAAGAGTATGAAAAGATTTGTTACTCACAAAATGAGGCTTTCTGGGGATTGCTGGGTTGCCGGGCAGGTCCAAAAATAGCTTGAGAGAGCAAAGAAAGGAAATTGGCTCAGCTTTTATTGTAGTTAGTGGGTGGGGCTGGGTTGAGGGTTTCTTGCACAAGGGGCCCAGGCTTGCAGGGTTTGAACTTCCTACCAGCACCAAAGGAGGGGTCTCTTATCATCTTGACCAGATGCGGGGCAAAAGTGTAAGGTGGAGTGTTGGGGCTTCAAAGCCGTCAGCAGTCAAACATTATAAATGGAGTCAGACTCTTTATTACAACTGTAGAAAACATGGAAGATATAGACATTATAATGAAGAAAATAAAAGTCTAACTTGGATACATTTATATGTTTATTTTGTATACATATATATTTGTATGTATACGTATATTTTCTATTTGCATTATCCTCCTTTTGGATTATTGCTGGTAATTTAAAAATCCTAGACTTTATTCTTTTAACTACTTTTTACAGTTATGAACTATCTTAAGCCTCATGTTGTGTGTGCTGAAAAAGGCTATTTGCCTTGTAAATCTTCTGGGAAAATTAAAATTGTCTTATGGGCTTTCCTCATTTAAACTGAAAGCCATTTAAGATTATCCATATAATGTTTCACAGATAATATCAATTTCAGTGTATTAACTAAATGGCAATATAACTTCTGTTTATGTATGCCGTGTTAGTCTGGAGCCAGAGAATCATCAGTCAGCATGACAAAAAACATGCTAAAATGATCTGAAGTGCTTGTAGTCTTATGGATTGCCCATTTTAATTCAGTTAATAATTTTGTTTCATCTTTCTGCTTTTGCTTTGTATATCAATTTTTTTGTGTGTAGCTGGCCTGAATCTGGGTCAAATTGACTCTAGAGGAATCTAAATATAGTCTTTCTTTAAGGAATGGCTTTCTTCCTTTTCTTGGAACAGATTACACAGAGAATAGAAATGTGAAGATTCTTTTGTCTAGAAACCACCAATTATTTTTTAAAGAGCATCATTTTGTTGACAGCACAAATATAAAATATGTGAATTAAATACTTGAAAGACTTGTATTGCTTTCATTATTAAGCTTGTTATACACAAAAATTCTTAAATCTATTCTAATGGTATTATAGTATTCAAGAAAGTGAAAATATAAACTCTATGCACAAATATTCTAGTAACAGCTCTAACAGGCTTGCAGTGAGTCAGATGAATTATAAATATACCATCAAATGAAAATGCTCTGTATTAGTCAGGGTTCTCTAGGGAAACAGAATCAATAGGAGATATCTGTCGATAATACGAGATTTTATAACAGTCTTTCACGTGACCATGGGGATGCACAAGTCCAGGTTCCGCAGGCCGGCTGCAAACCAGGGGCTCCGATGAAAGTCCAATGAATGTCCTTGATGAGTTTCCGGGAGATGTTGACTATCCAAAGACGAGCTGGGAAATTCTCTCTGAATGCTGAAATCACTTCCCCTTTTAAGGCATTCAACTGATTGGATAAGGCATCACTCATTGCTTATGGCAATCTCCCTGACTGATGTAGATATAATCAGCTATCTATGCAGTAAACTCAATGGTGACTAAAGTCCATAAATGTCCGTGTATTACAGTTAGCTCAGTGCTTGCTTGACCAAACAACTGGGCACAATTACCTGGCTGAGTTGACACATTAGCCTAAGCATCACAGCTACCATGAAATTGTATTCATTTATTTATTCACAATATGGTTACTGATTGCCTAGAACACAAGGATGACTTATATGTAGTGCCCGATTCAAGGAACTTTCACACTAGTTGAAGGTAGCAGACAATTAAGCAAGTCAAATGCATCGCAGTGTAGTAAACATTAGTATAGAACAAATCAGAACTACCCTATGAAGTTTGCTAAGGGATGCATCATTCCATAGTACTCATTTTTTTCTTTTAGGTGGGCTTTTCTTAATCTCTCTGAACCTCTGTTTTCTCATCTGTTATGTGGGTCTGATTACACATGATTCATAGAATTTTTTGGTAAGGATTACCTGAAAAATATAAATGCAAAGTACTTAGAGCAATGCTTGTGCATAGTAAATGTTTGGCCAACAGTAGTGATTATAATTAGAAGTACCTACAGCCACGGTCCTGGTATAGCCGTATATCTAAAAAAGGTTTTAGGAACAATAAAATAAAAATAAAAAAGGTTTTAGAACTATTATCTTCAAATTGGTAAGGTTGAAACAACTTAATTATGATTTGGTTATGCCACTTACTCTTTTATTCCAGCACATGGGTGGTTTCTTATTTCTCATGCAATAAAGACTGTATTACTTTTTAAAAAAATTTTGAAGCCCTCAGCAATTTGTCCCTTAACCTTTCCTTTTCAATAGAACCTTTCATGTACCTTATCAGCTATTCCTCAAGCATTCTTTATACATCCCTGCTTCCTTTCCTCTGTGTTTGCTTTTTAACAATAGACACTACTAATTTTTGAGTACTTACTATATAATAGGCATTGTATAAAGTACTTTACATGAATCATCTTATTTAACCTCACAGTGACCCTATGATATACTCTTTTTTTAAAAAAAAATTGTTTTTTTATTTTTAAAGAAGCTTTAGATTACATGGATGTTATGTCAATAACATAGGGAATTCCCATATGCCTCACCCCTTTCCCCTCCCACACTTTGCCACATTAACAATATCCTTCATTAGTGTGGTACATTTGTTACAATTGATGAACACATATTGAAGATTGAAGATTGCTACTAACCATGGACTATAATTATGTTATAGTTTACACTCTGCCCCACACAATTTTATAGGTTTAGATAAAATGTATAATGCCCTGTATCCTTCATTGCAATGTCATGCAGGACAATTCCAATGTCCTGAAAAAGACCCCATGTTACACCTATTTTTTTCAACAGAACCTCTGGTGGCCACTGCCTTTATATCAATGATAGCAAGTTCTTCCACTGCTAAATAATAATAAGTCTATAATAGAATCATAATAAGTCTACTTTAGTCCATTGTTCATTCCCCAGCCTTGAGGATTTGGGGATGGTGATGCCCACTCTATTTCTAATTGAGCTTAGATGCCATGGGGCAGATGGATGGAACTGTCTTGCTTGCAGTTGCGGACACTTTCTGTTCCTTGGGATGGGCATTGTCCATCATCATCTCCTTGTTAGTTGTCCTGGGTGAGTCCAATGAACTGGAGAGTAGGTGTTGCAACTCTGCTGAGATTCAGGGCTCAACAGGCACCTGAACAGACCAAATATTTAAGTCTCTGGGACTTATATTAACAAGTATAGTGCTAATTAGAGGTTCACTTAAAAAGGGTAGAAGAGTCATGTGTAGGGAAACTATAAATGAGTCTAGCTCTGTAACACTGAAGAGCATAAATGCCAAATTCCTGAGCCTGCCTGCCCTACTTATAGTATCTAGAGGTCTCTAGAGCCCTCAGGAGCCCCGCAGTTTAAGGCACTGTTTACTATGGCAGTCAATGAGATCCTGCTGAGACAAGCATAAGCGTAACCTCTAGAATGACCTCCTGACTCATGTTGAAATCTCTTAGCCATAAAAACTCAATTGTATTTAATATTTCCCCCTTTTGGTCAAGGTCTTTTTCCAAATGCATTGCTATTTGGCACTTGGTAATAATCCCTTGGTGCCAGGGAAGCTCATACCTGGGAGTCATATTCCATGCTGGGGGAAGGTAGTGTGTTTATATGCTGTATTTGACTTAGAGTAAGTCCACATTTGAGCAACAAGGAGGCTTTCAGGAGGTAACTCTTAGGCAATATATAATATTAGGCTAAGTTTCAATTTCACAAGTAAAGGTTCATAAGTACAATAATCAATATCGAGGGCCTGGCATAATGGTCTGTCTTCCTTCACTAGGCACTGCCCATGTACTCAGGGGATTCTTGCCATTCTATTAGAGAATGTAGCAGGACTCCCCAGGATGGAAATTCAATATTCTTTCGGTTATTGTGTGGGTCTCCACCCACCAAGACCCACCCTATGAACACTTGAACATATTCATATGCCTTCAAGGCATGCTCCAGGTGCACCCCTCCCCACACATCCCTCCATCACTGACACCTAGCACCAGTGATGATCCCCTGCCACAATTGTGACCTTTCTGTTAACCCGAAACCTCTCCAAAATGAAGCCAAAAAACAAAACAAAGAAACAAAAAAAACAAATAAAATTAATAAGAAAATAAAATAATAATAATTAAAAAAAAACAAATGAAATACAAAAATAAAAAATAGAAAAATAAAATTTTGAAATAAAATAAAATTTTTTTGTACATTGTATCTTTCATCACTGTAAGATATCTTATCTTGTATATATAGTGACAATTTCTTCCATATGTTCCCCCAGTGTCTTATTTTTCCCATTTTATCTTCAATCCAAAAGAATGAGAGAGGAGTACCATCTCATGGCCTATACAAAAATTAACTCAAGATGGATCAATGATCTAAATGTAAGAGCCAAGACCATAAAGCTCTGAGAATATAATGTGGGGAAGCATCTACAAGATCTTGTAGTAGGAAATGGTTTCATAAACGTTACACCCAAAGTATGAGCAATGAAAGAAAAAATAGATAAATGAGACCTCCTCAAAATTAAAAGCATTTGCACTTGGAAAGGGTTTGTCAAGAAAGTGAAAAGACAGCCTAATGGGAGAAAATATTTGGTAACCATCTATCTGATAAGGACCTAATATCCAGGATATATAAAGAAATCCTATATCTCAAAAATAAAAAGACAAACAACTCATTTAAAAAATGGGTAAGAAATCTGAATGGACACTTATCCAAAGAAGAAATACAAATTGCTGAAAAGCACATAAACAGTTGCTCAGCATCACTAGCTATTAGAGAAATGCAAATCAAAACTACAATGAGATAGCATCTTACACCCATTAGTCTGGCGGCTATTAAATAAAACAGAGGACTACAAGTGTGGGAGAGGATATGGAGGAAAGGGAACACTCATACACTGCTGGTGGGAATACAGAATGGTACAGCCATTGTAGAGGACAGTTTGGTGGTTCCTCAGGAAGCTAACTATAGAACTGCCATATGATCCAGCAATCCCATTTCTGGGTATAATCCCAGAAGAATTGAAAGCAGGGACACAAAGAGATATATGCATGCCAATGTTCATAGCGGCATTATTCACTATTGCCAGACGTTGAAAGCAATCCAAATGTCCATTAACAGACGAATGGATAAGTAAACTGTGGCATGTATATACAATGGAATATTACTCAACTGTTAGAAGGAATGCAGTATTTACACACGGGACAACATGGATGAATCTTGAAGACCTTATGTTGAGTGAAATAAGCCAGTCACTGAAGGGCAATAAATGTTTATGGTGTTGAATTGAATTATACTGAAACTACTATTCTGAGCTCTGGAAATATTATTATTCATGTTAAAGTGTCTTTGATGAGGGAAGACTCAGAAAGCAGAAGGAAACTTAATAGAATTTAAAGATAGATATGGTATGTCCTGTATTAAAGATAACACTTCCACTCAATAAGTTGCTGTCTAGAAGGTGACATGATTCAATGGCCACAACGGTCTTAACAGCACTGTTCTAGTTTCAATAGTCCATACTTGAAAAATTGCATTCTCCATGCTAAATTAGACCAAAGTGCTTGGATGGCAAGATCTGAGAAGCAGAGCCATGCTTATCTGAATTATCCACAATCCCCAATTCCTAGAACTGTGCCTGGATGGAATAGACCCTCAATTCATATTATTGACATTAGTCAATGCGAAGTACCTTAATTCTTTTGAGAAGCATATGCGCTATCAGTAAATAAATCAAATGACTAACCAAACAAGGGTGATCCCAAGTCTCCATTGCTTCAAGTATGTATTTAACTAGTAACTTTTCCTTTCTTTTTATATTCCAAGCTGGCGTACTAGATGATTTTAATTCACAAGGTACATATTCGATTTTGTTTCTTCTTTTGTCAAATGTAAAAGCAAACCAGAATGGAACTCATTTATTATTTGCATGATTATAATAACTCTAATTTTATGACTGTAACTTTCTCCTTGTCTGCCTGCTATCTACAATCTGTTGAGTACTTTCTGGAGCTGGCCTCTCAGTGTAAATCCTTATCTGAAGCCTGCACTTCACCACCACCTTCCTTTGGAGTGAAATGGCAGCACCATTTCTAGTTGTGGAACTGACAGAATTCTGAGAGATAACAAGATGCATCAGTCCTTCCCGTGATTTATAAAAATAGGTGTTTGAGCAGAACTTTGCCAGAGGTCCAAAATTATGGTGTGAGGGCACAAGAGTAACAAGTCATTTTAATGTATGTCATAATGGAAATGAGGAGTTTCAGTTACAAAGAAAATTTGTTTACCAAAAAATACCTTTCTGGGATTTACAAATAAGATGCTTTTCTCTCTGACAACAGAATAACATAATTTAAGATTACTTTCTCCTGATGGAGTTACTATTGTTATTTGCTAGTTGGGTAAAATTTCACCACCTTGTCTCAAGTGAGAGTGGGAGGAGAAACAAGACAGGAAATTACAGAATAAAAAAAATAATGGAAAGATGGATTTCTGGTCTAAGCATCCCTGTTCTCTTTTTCTTGTTATCTTGAAAATTTTCTTAATGTTCATAAATAAGCACATTTATTTCAACCATTTCATAACCAAGACTATTGAAATGAGTTCATGTGAAACACCAGGAAGCATGAAATAGCAAAAGGATTTCTCTCCTTGTCCTTTTAATTTGATATGTGTTTCCCTGGCAGTTGGCCATATACTGCCTGAAGCACATTGTCTTTTAAACTATCTTGTAGGAGCTTTGTGTCTTCATTTATCAGCTGGATGCAGCGTCAGGAGCCATAAGAAGTGAAAATAGAACTCCTTCCAAGGAACTGGAAGCCCCCGAGGAGTTCCTGATAACAAAAGGAAAACAGCATCCCTAGAAAATTGATTTCTTTTAAAGGCAAACACTCACGAGTCATTAGGAGTTTCCATTTTCAAGCTTTCTCATAAAGTGACTTTTTTTTTTCCGGATCATACATCAACTACCATGTTATCAGCAGGGATGGTTAAGGTTAAGTTAGGTATTTGCATTTTATAATGCTTAGAAAAGTCATTTCTTTTACTAGATGTTCTGTAAACAGCTACTTTCTATGCCAGAAAATATGTGATGGAATGGTGCCCTCTAAGATTTTAAGACTTGATTGTTTAAGGAGACCGACATAGCCTATACAAGTTGGAGTTACTGGATTCAGAACTTGCAGATTTCCTGATAATATTTTACATCTTCTTGTTTAACTTGTTTCTAATTTGTCTTTTGTTCTGTGTTCTCAGACTACCCATACTGGGCTTATGGAGTCACTTTTTATGGTTCCAGGCAATTTATTGAGAGAAGATGGTTCTAGGAAAATGATTCTAAATTTTAACCTATGAATTATCATCTTTGAACATGACCTTAAAGATTTTTATTTTTTTATTTTTTGTTGTGTGTTACCTTTAACAAAGAAATGTTTTGCTGTCCTTAGCTTACACAGTCCTCCACCCCCACTCCACCCCTCTCCACCTCCCGCACCCTTGGAGTCTGCTGCCTCTATCATTTTTCTGTAGTGCTGAATGTATATAGCTTCTGAAACACTTTGGAATGAAAGGTGCTATGAAACTGTAAAGTGTTTTTATCACAGAGTTCTGCCAATATGTCTCAATCTTGACGTGCAACACCTCTGCTATTTCAGTGTTGTGACGGGAACACAGCTGGTCCCGAGGAGGCACCGCACTCAGACAAGCATGTGAGATTGCATTTGGCCCTGTTTGTGAACCCCAAACCTTAGGGCATCTACTAGGTTAGACATTTGTGGGCAATGAATTGAAAAATGGTCAGTGCCTTACTACTCAGAATGTGGTCCATGGACCAGAGCATTGACTTTACCTGGGAACTATTCAGACCTTCTGAATCAGAATCTACATTTTTGACAAGATCTCCAGGTGATTTGTGCACACATTATAATTTGAGAAGCACTGATCTAGTGGACTTCTATTGTTTTTGTGGGCCCTGCATTCCTTATTCTGGTAACCATGCCTCCCACTGCTTAAGGGAATTGCTGCTTCTCCCTCCCTCTGTGTGATTCTGGAGGGCCTGACAATCATAGCCCTCTAACTTTTCGGCTTTAAAGGTGGGCATATAATTCAGGTCTGGACATTCAGGCCACAGTGATTGGTTTGGGGCTAGACACATGGGATCCAAGCTGGCCATTCAGGATCCTAGCCTGTATTTCTTCACACTGAAGTTGGAGGAAGAAGTCCTTTCTTTCTGGAGTCATGAACCTGGGAAGAGATAACTTGGAATTGTCAGTGGTTCTTTTTCCAACCAATTAGAGAATACCTGTATACCATAGATGAGAAAGAGACTACCATCCAAAAAGGAGCAGAGACAGTAGATAGACTTGGAAAGAGGGATTCTTGGCATTACACTGGTGCCTGGATCTCTCCCTGTGATTTGGTTAAAAGAGACAATAAAATGGCTCATAATAATGACTTAAAATAATTTTGATGGCTTAAAATGATTTAAGTTAGGATTCTGCTCTTCACAAAAGAAACAGAGATCTTCCATAACATACATAGACATAAGAAAAGGAGGGTTTCTCTGATGACAAGCTTGCAAGTTCAAATATCAGCTTATAACTCAACAAAAGCTGAGGCAAATTTGGCTATCTTGCATTTTACTCACCTAAACTCTCCAGCCTTCTTTCCTTATATATAAGATGAAAAGAATTCTTATAAGACTTTTGGACATTTTAAATGAAAGAATGAATATAAAACACATAGCCTGGCAACTGACATATAGCAAATGTTCCATAAAAGCAATCTTCTTTCATTGTTTTATTATTGCCTCGTATATCTCCTTTTATGGGCAGACTTCCTAGAGGCCAGGAATCTGAACGCTACTTTACTCTTTTGAGTTTCAGTGGCTTGAGTTCTGCAGTGCAAATTTAACTAGAGTTGTGGAGAATTTTCTGGTTTTCCTGTTGGACCTAATTTTCTCTTCAGTGAGAAGAATGACAAAAGATATTAAGGCTGGATAGAAGCTCTAAGTGTGTGGATGGGTGAATATAATCCGGTTTCCCAATTAGAAAAGGCAGCAAGGGCCAGAGTTCTCCATGCAATGAGATTTCTTCCCTAATCCAACACAATCTCAACTTTCAGTGGCAGCTCCCTGTGGATGTTCCTATACTATGCTAGCTTCTGAGGAGAAATTCCTGGCGGTCATATCTCTCTTCTTCTCTAGTGCTCACTGACATAGGATGCGGGTAGCAACTCCCAGCTATAGCTTATGGGAACTCCTCCCTTGGTGTTCTTGATACCCATGAACATTCTCAAACATTTTTTGGTTGTCTCAGTAGCAGGAAAGCTCTGATTTTTTTTTTCCTAGAATGTGGCTTACAAAGGAATTCTCCTTGACTGTGAGGTCCTCAAGCATTTCAAGGCAACAACCCCTTTGAGGATATTGTCCAAAACCCTCTAGTCTTGCCTTAGGCAAAAAAGCTTATGTGACACCATATTTTGATTGTCACTATAATACCTTTCTATATTTCCCTGAGACTGGCATCAACACATTGACTCTTTTGGCTTGGTAGTCCATATTTTCCCAAAGGTGCCCTCTCTGGCTGCTGTAGGGGAGGCTTTATCACTGCCTTCAGTCAAAGTCTGAGCTCAGGTATTTGAATACTTGGCAATAGCTCCAGATGCCTCTTTCTGTGTTCCTCAATAGGGTAACAGTGATATTTGGTAAATCAAATTAGCAGTTTTCTAAAGAAGAAATTAGGTTAAAATGTGATACTTATTTTGTGCTATACTTCCTTCTGCCATAGAATGAAAATTAATTTTAAAATAATGACCCTAAATAAAGTAGGCATACATTTTCTGAGTCAATAATGACTAATTAAAATTTATTCAGAATCATTTTGTTATTCTGTGTATTCAACTAAAAGATTGGTAACTTCTGTAAGGTAATGGCAATTCTGTTTTCATTTTTAATTTCACAAACATTTGTTGATTGAGTATTTTGTATGAGACTCAGTGCTATAGGAAATACAAAGTTGAATAAGCCTTGATTCTTGCCTCTAGAAGTTTAAAAGTTTGAAATATTTTAACATCTAACCATGCCAGGTCAGAGAAATCTTACTCTAATATTTACCTACTGCTGAGATGCTGGGAGCAGCAATATAATAAAAAATTTAAAATGACTTTTAGATATTACTCCTTGTCCTTACTACCTCCTTTCCTAATATTAGCATTCTAGGAATCTATGACATACATTTTTGTTTATACTGTGGTTCTTTTCAACCATAGTACAACTTTCAATTATAAAATTGGAGATGGCCATTTCTGTACAGAGGTTCTGCATGGCAGATAATTCATATGTAACATGTGGGCAGTATATATGTTAACTCATTAGCCAAAATGGATAGCTATAAAGCATGATAGAGTGTGATGTTTCTCAAACTTTTTTTTTCATGATTGCCTTCCTACTAAAAAATTGCATTAAATGTAAATTCTTTCCAACAGGAGAAAGTAAATGCTAATGAATAAGATTTTACCAGGCAGGGTTGAGCTTTGGAGAGCCACAAACCATTGTAATATGTAAGAGCTTTTCAACTTCTGAGAACTTTCACTTCCTTTAAGGTGACACCACCTGTTAAAATGTATGGTGTAGTGGGAAGAACAGGTCTTTTAGAGTTGAACTGACTTCAAATACAGGCTCCACCATAAATTGGTGGGTGGCCTTGGGTAGACAACTTAAGCCTTCTGACCCTCAGTTCCCCCATCTGTGTGATGGTAATAATAATACTGATCTTGCAGAAAGGCTGTGAGGATTAGATATAATGTTGGTAAAGTGCCTGGCACTTTAATATGTGTTAACAATTATTGGTAAAGATAATTAGCCTGAATATCATTCCCTCCCCATGACAGATAACAGTGGGATGTTAGTAAGTGTTACCTATTGCTTATATGGCGGTATAGTAATCAATATTCCGATAGACCAGTGGTTCTCAAATTTGGCTGCACATTAGAGTTATCTGAGGATCTATTAAAAATTCCCAAGGTGAAGCCACACAGGCATCAGTTAAATTGCAGTCTCTGGGTAGAACATAAGCATCCGTATTTTTTTGAAGCTCCCAAGTGATTTCAACATGAAGTTTGAGAGTCATTTTCTTGACATTCAGACTAAAGTCTGAAGATAGCTGTAGCTACTCTCTTTGATGGCATATTACCTGAGATTTTAAAATAAAATATCATACAGTAGTTGAAGGAATAGCAGTTATTTTGAATTATTCCATTATAGAATAAGTTGTTGTTAGGTACGTGTTTTCTTTTTATACTAAATAAAGATATATTTTAATAATGTGTGCCTTTAAAGCAGTTAATTCTTTCATTGGTAGTTATTGTTCCAGAATACCAGGAGTAAGCAAGCCCACAAGGGCCTCAGCCTTCTTGACATGCGGTATTTCTCTTTGTGAAGAGAAGGCATATTTTCCAACTTAAGCTATCCCAGAGCTAGATAGCATGTCACAGCTGAGAAATAGGCTTGCAATATGCTTTTCATTTCTTTGAGAAACATGACACATGTTACAAAAACTGTAGCATAAATGTAACTGGCTGGCATTGCCCAAGTGAAGGGAATTTTTTCATCCTAAGAAGAGTAGAAATAAATGCTCCATTTTGGATGCCGTATACAGCATGTGAAACTATCTTTGATGCTCCATGATTTGGTTTCCAGAGATTCAGATAGAGATGCTTGCATGTGGACTGATAATCTAATTTCTTCAATGGGTGATGCTCTGTCAACAGAGGAATGTCAGAAGGACCTTTAAAGAATGGACCTCCAAGATGAGGTATGTGGCAGACCAAAATGTCTGCAAGAACACCCTGCATGGATAGGTGAGAAACAGTTTTAAGCTCAGGCCTGCAAAGATAAATGGACAGACTAAGATATAATATTCAAGAGATGTAAGATGTATTTTTGATGGGTAGCATATTGAATAAACTATTGCCTGGGATAGAAAGATTTAAAGTCTTGAGTAATTATCTGGAGCATGTTACCATTGAGTTTTGACTTTTTGATGAAATTTATGGATTATTCAAGTGTTAGACTTGAAAGGGAACTCCTTAGTTAGCCAACTTTCATTAGCAGAGCTGTTGAGAGACTTGGTCAACAGGAAATTCTGCTTCAGGGTACTGCAGATAGCGTCAGAGAAAATGGTAGAATTCATTTTCTAGATTTATTGCAGTTCTATCCCTGTCTTCCTAAAAATCAACTTAATTCTTACAAATGCTTCAGTCAAAGTTGCCAGTATTAATACAAAGTCATGGTTTGCAAATCAAATTTCAAAAGCCTTATTAAAAGTGATGAAAGATAGCTTAAATAATAGGGATATATTCCCAGTAGTTGAGAAATTATGGTTTCAGGAAATTAAAGATTTTTCTAGTTTTAGTGCCTGCAGAATGTACAGTTTAGATTTAGGTTAATTTTGCAACTAGATCAACTTCCTCTGATAAATATAAAGAATAAAATATTTTGAATGTAAACTCATCAGTTTGAGTTTAGGGACAAAACTGAACATGGAAAAATTAAACCTTTATTGCATTCTCTTAATTTATTCTTTCTCTACTTTAAAAAAATTACAACATTAATTTATATTTCTAGCTTTTACGTTGAATTTTGTATTTGAGTAACTGATTTCTTTTTTTTATAATTTTTTTTACTAACAATTTTAAAATTAATTTTTTGATTATTTCTCTTGTGGTTGGATAGCTAAAGGCCACGTCATTTGAAATTGGTTGAGCATCTGCAATTTCTGGGCACTTGAATATTTTTCATTAATTGCCAATTGTTTTGAAAGATCTTTCCATGTATGAAAGCCTTTATTATTTGCAATGAACAGCCGCTCATTGTATTTATGGATGAAATTTCCTGAAACAGTAGGATGGAGATTATTAATTATAGTTTCCAGAGAAATTAATTAGATGTAATTATAGAAATTGTCATATACAACAGCTCAAGCAGCTTGTTGCATCCTATTGCATGTGCGAGAAAGATATTGGAATGGAAAGTAATTTGGGTCTTTAAGCCAAGAATAAATCGTTCTTATTACTTAAAAATGAAATGTGTCATCTCTGTTCCATTATAATCCTATTTTCAGTTTATCTAAAGTAACATTTTCCAAACATTATATAGAATTTTCAAATACTTAAAAATCGAAACAAAGTATTAGTAGACTAATTCGCCATTGAGACTGACTTTTAAAACAATAAACAATTCATTATGCTTATGTCCTAAACACCTCAACTGTGTTGACACTTTTATGGAAAAACATGGCACTAATTCAAGCTATTAATGCATTTATCAAAATGACAAGGATGATGTGAGTTTTCAGGAAGAGTTGTTGGTGATGCCTGTTGTCTCTATTGCAAGGGTGTGGATTTGTCAAGAGGAAGGACAATGTAAAACTTTTTTATTTAATTAAAAATTTTATAGACCTGTTCATTCACTGGTCATTCATTGAGCGCGCACGCGTGCACACACACACACATATATGGACTATTATGTGCTAGCCCCAGGTGTTTTTTTTTTAATAAAGATTTATTTTTATTTATTTATTTATCCCCCCCTTGCTGCTTGTGCTCTCTGTGTCCATTTGCTGTGCGTTTTTCTGTGTCTGCTTGTCTCCCTTTGTTGCATCATTTTGCTGTGCCTGCTCACCGTGCTGCGCAGGCTGTCAGCTCACTGTGCCGCGGAGGCAGTCAGCTCACCGCACCGCGTGTAGCCCCAGGTTTGAAGTTCCAGTAAATGTCTTACTCAACGGACTTAGAATTAAATTTAGTAATAATACACACCCATACAAATTTGTATCTCAGTACACAAACACTCATATGCAAATGAACACACTCACACTCACACACCTCCTTATGAGATGTGCAGTAACAGAGAGAAAACAGAACATGCTTAGAGGCAGAATCTTGAGGATGTAGTGTGGTTTGAATGCTCAATACATGGAAAAGATAAATAACTGTTTTAGATATAATTTTATCTGATATGCAATTCTATTTTCTTCTTAGTTTTATAGAGCTGTCTTCCCAGTAGTAACAGAGAAGAGAAATGACAGGAAATACTTTTCCAATAATCTGGGATAGCTAATGTTCAATTACTGAAAAATTCTTCTTTTCTCATTAAAGAGGAAGAGAGTTTTCCCTGCAGAACAAAGAGAGGGCTTCTAGTGATTCAATAGATATAGGATTAACTTAAAGAAGCTATGATAATAAATGCCCTATATGGGAAAATTTATATTAAACTCCCTCAGTTTTCTATATTTAAAAAAAAAGTATGTTTCTACATCAAGAGTCTTTGTCTCCTAGCATTTGAAGGGTGTTGATTCTGTACTGACTCATCCTTGTCAATTTTACCCCAATTGAATATCAAGACCCTCTTTCTTGTGGCTCTGATAGAAATAGAAAGAAGATAAATAATACCAGTAATGCTATGCCCAATGAAAGAATTGAAATCTAGAAAGACGTAAAAGAATATTAAGGATTATTTAGAAACAAATTGTTTTTTCCTTAATGATTTAGCTTTGGGTTTTAGATTAAGAACTTAGGTTTTAAAATTCTTCTTCCATTTCCTTGGTTAAGTGCTAAGAGATAGGATAATTAGACCGTGGTTGATGTTTCATTAATCTGATGTTTACTCAGAAGTAAGGAAATTGGAAGAAAAAGAACTGACTTTGTAGCAGAATGAAGAGGCTAGTGTAGTGGTGTCACTAGCATGAATTAGGAATAAGAGCTCACCTGCGTCAGAAGCAAGGAGGCTTTGGTGAGATATGAGACCTTGATTCAATGTAATTAATGTTTTTAAGCATGCACTAGACCTCATAAATAGAAATGCCCTTACTGAGCCTATTTTAATGAAGTGGTGTTTCTTTACTCTTCTTGAGTTTGTAGGTGTCTGAAGAAAGACATCTTGTGAACTAATCTGACCTAGCTGAGGTTAAACATGGGTCTGATATTTAGAGTCATTTTAAAAAATGAAAACAAATAACTTTTAATGTAGAAAATAGACAGTAAAAAAAAGAAAAGAGGTAAAGTCACAATCCATTCCCTTTCCTTCTCAGGGCTGAAAACTAATAACATATTGGTGTACAGCCTTCCAATTTTCTTCCTACATGTTTGTGAGCCCATGTTCATGCATGTCTGGACTTTCTTTACAAAATGGGATCTTGGGGAAGCACATGTGGCTCAATTGTTTGGGCTCCCGTTTACCAGATGGGAGGCCCTGGGTTCGATTCCCAGGGCCTCCTGGTGAAGGCAAGCCTACCGTGCGGTGCGGTGAGCTGTGACCCAACAAAGGGAGACAAGCAGACACAGGAAAAAAAGAAAACGCACTGCAAATGAACACAGCGAGCATGAGCAGCAAGGGAGGGATAAATAAATAAATAAAATAAATCTTAAAAAAAAAAGGGGATCTCATTCTATATAACTTTTTTGGAGCATGGATTTCCTGTTTAAAAATACATTAAAAACATGTTTGTATGTCAATAGACCTGTCTATAATTAATGACTACATACTATTCCAATAGCATATCTTTCATAAAAATGGGATTTTTAGTTAAACAATTCCCTGCTGTGAGATATATGAGTCATGCATTCTTCAGAAGACTTGCTTATTTCTTGTTTTATTTCAGGGTTTTTCAATCTCAGCACTATTGACATTTTGGGCTAGATAATTCTTTATTGTGGGGGATTGTCCTGTGCATTGTAGGATGTTTAGCAGGATCCCCGGCCTCTATCCACTAGATGCCAGTTATACCTCACAGTTGTAATGACTAAAAATGTATCCAGACATTGCCCAATATCTTTTGAGTAAGGGGCAACATCACCCCAATTTGAGACCCACTGAAATAAAGGAAGAGTTAAAACATAGCTTTGGTATGGAAAAAATTTGAGGTTTGGAAATAGCCAGGTTTGGTTTCAAACCTTAGCTCTGCTATTTACTAGCAGTGTAAGCTTGGTCAAGGAAATGGCTGAGGAAAGGTTTGGACCATAGTTAGTAGAGTTTGAGGGGCATTAATGATAGTTCTCCATATGCCTATTTATCTCCTTCTCTGAACTATTATGGCACCTACAGTTCCCTGCAGTAAACTAAGTTCTCTCATTTCTAACTTTATGTGCCCACAAGTTCCTCCAAATATTGTGGGCCACTAATCTGTCAGTAAATTGTATGATTAGTGAGAAATACAGGTACGTTGGGTGACTATGTAAACAGGTGACATGTATTAAAGTTTTTTGGGTTATAAGTATAAGAACTGATTCTGGTCAGCCTAATCAGATGGAAGGAAACTAGGGGTGTTCTTACAGAATAGAAGGGAATACAAAAAATAACATGGGTAGGCTGCCTTTTTATTTTCTTAATTACGTCCTTTGAGGTGCAGAAGTTTTTAATTTTGAGGAGATCCCATTTATCTATTTTTTCTCTTGCTGTTCATGCTTTGGGTGTGAAGTTCATAAAACCATTTCCTATTACAAGGTCCTGTAGATGCTTCCCTACATTATCTTCCAAGGTCTTTATGGTTTTGGCTCTTATATTTAGATCCTTGATCCATCTTGAGGTGATTTTTGTATAAGGTGTGAGATGGTATTCCTTTCTCATTCTTTTGGATATGGATATCCAGTTCTCCAAGCACCACTTGTTAAAGAGGCCATTCTCTCCCAACTGAGTGGGCTTGGTGGCCTTGTCAAATATCAGATGACTGTATATGCGAGGATCTATATCAGAACTCTCAATTCGGTTCCATTTGTCAGTATGTCTATCCTTGTGACAATACCATGCAGTTTTGAGCACTGTAGCTTTGTAGTATGTTTTAACGTCAGGTAATGTGATACCTCCAACTTCATTTTTCTTTTTCAATATGTCTTTGGAAATTTGGGGCCTCTTACCTTTCCAAATATATTTTGTAGTTAGTTTTTCCAGTTCCTTAAAAAATACAGTGTTGATTTTTATTGGGATTGCATTAAATCTGTAGATTAGTTTGGGTAGCATAGACATCTTGATGATATTTAATCTTCCTATCCATGAACAGGGAATATTTTTCCATTTATTTAAGTCTTCTTTGATTTCCTTTAACAGTGTTGTGCAATTTTCTGTATATAAGTCCTCTACATCTTTAGTTAAATTTATTCCTAGGTATTTGATTCTTTTAGTTACTATTGTAAATGATATTTTTTTCTTAATTTCCTCCTCAGATTGCTCATTATTGGTGTACAGAAATGCTACTGATTTTTGAGCATTGATCTTATAGCCGTGACATAACTGAACTCCTTTATAAGTTCTAGATACTTTGTTGTAGATTTCTCAGGGCTTTCTATGTATAGGATCATGTCGTCTGCAAATAATGAAATTTTTACTTCTTCTTTTCCAATTTGGATGCCTTTTATATCTTTTTCTTGCCTCAGTGCTCAAGCAAGTACTTCTAAGACAATGTTAAATAGGAGTGATGATAGTGGGCATCCTTGTCTTGTTCCCGATCTCAGAGGGAAGGCTTTTAGGATTTCACCATTGAAGATGATGTTAGCTTTGGGTTTTTCATATATACCCTTTATCATATTTAGAAAGTTTCCTTCTATTCCTATCTTTTGCAGTGTTTTTATTAGGAAAGAGTGTTGTATTTTGTTGAATGCTTTTTCTACATCTATAGAGATGATCATGTGATTTTTTTCTTTAAATCTGTTTATGTGGTGTATTACATTGATTGATTTGCTTATATTGAACCATCCTTGCATACCCGGGATGAAACCCACTTGGCCAAGGTGTATAATCCTTTTGATATGTTGTTGAATGCGATTAGCAAGTATTTTGTTGAGGATTTTAGCATCTAGGTTCATTAGAGAAATTGGTCTGTAATTTTCCTTTCTTGTGGTATCTTTGTTTGGTTTTGGTATTAGGGAAATACTGGCATCGTAGAATGAGTTAGGCAATATCCCTTCTACTTCTATTTTTTGGAAGAGCTTAAGCAGAATTGGTGTTAGCTCTTTCCGGAATGTTTGGTAAAATTCAGCTGTGAAGCCATTTGGTCCTGGGCTCTTCTTAGTTGGGAGGTTTTTGATGACTGAGTCTATCTCTTTACTTGTAATTGGACTGTTGAGTTCATCAATTTCTTCTTTCATCAATGTAGGCTGTTTGTGAGTTTCTAGAAACTTGTCCATTTCCTCCAAATTATCATTCTTGTTGGCATATGATTTTTCAAAGTATCCTCTTATGATACTCTTTATTTCTGTGGAGTCAGTAGTGATATCCCCTTGCTTGTTCCTTATTTTGTGGATTTGCATCTGTTCTCTCTTTTTCTTTGTTAGTCTGGTTAAGGGTTTGTCAATTTTATTGATCTTCTTGAAGAATCAGCTATTGGTTTTGTTTATTTTTTCTAGTGCTTTCTTATTCTCTATTTCATTTAGTTCTGCTCTAATCTTTGTTATTTCCTTCTTTCTATTTCCTTTAGGTTTAGTTTGTTGTTGTTTTTCCAATTCCTCCAAGTGTGCAGTTAGGTCTTAAATTTAAGGTCTTTCTTCTTTTTTAATATATGTATTTATGGCTATGAATTTCCTTCTCAGGACAGCTTTCGCTGCATCCCATAGGTTTTGATATGTTGTGTTGTCATTTTCATCAGTTTCAAGGTAGTTACTGATTTCTTTTGAGATTTTCTCCTTGACCCACTGTTTGTCTAAGAGTGTGTTGTTTAACTTTCATATCTTTGTGCCTAATCTGTTTCTCTGGCCCTTAGTGATTTCCAATTTCATTCCATTATGGTCAGAGAAATTACTTTGCATAATCTCAATCTTTCTGAATTCATTGTGCATTGTTCTGTGGCCTAGCATGTGGTCTGTCTTGGAGTATGATCCATGTGCACTTGAGAAGAATGTAAATCCTGCTATATTTGGGTGTAGTGTTCTGTATATGTCTATTAAGTCCAGGTCCTCTAATGTATTGTTCAGAGTCTTTGTTTCTTTGTTGATTCTCTGTCTAGATGTTCTGTCTAATGATGATAATGGTGTATTAAAGTCCCCCACTATAATTGAAGAGGCATTTATTTCTCCACTTAGTTTTTCCAGAGTTTGCCTCATGTATTTTGAGGCACCCCAATTAGGTGCATAAATGTTTATGATTGTTCTCTCTTCTTGAGAGATTACCCCTTTTGCTAATCCATTTTTGTCTCTTCCAATAGTTTTGCATTTAAAGTCTATTTTGTCTGATATTAGAATAGCTACTCCTGCCCTTTTTTGGCTATTGTTCGCTTGTAAAATTGTTTTCCAGCCATTCACTTTCAGCCTCCTTGAATCCCTGGGTCAAAGGTGGGTTTCTTGCAGATAGCATATAGATGGATCATACTTCCTTATCCATTCTGCCAATCTGTGTCTCTTGAGTGGTGAATTTAATCCATTAACATACAGTGTTATTACTCACAAAGAATTTCTTACTTCAGCCATTTTTTCTTTGGGTTAATATATGTCATATGTTGTTTTGTTTCTGTTTTTGTCTTTTTAGTTGTTTTTAAACTCTCCTCCAACTCTCTCTCCCTTGTTTTTTCCTTTCAACTTGTAGAACTTCCTTTAGTATTTCTTGAAGTGCAGGTTTCTTATTGGCATACTCTCTTAATTTCTGTTTATCTGTGAATATTTTGAACTCTCCATCATTTTTGAATGCCAGTTTTGCTGGATAGAGAATTCGTGGCTGGAAGTTTTTTTCTTTTAGTACTTTGACTATGTCATACTACTATCTTCTTGCCTCCATGGTTTCAGGTGAGAAATCAGCACTTAATCTTTTTGTGCTTCCCTTGTATGTGATGGTTCTCTTTTCTCTTGCTGCCTTGAGTATTTTCTCTTTGTCTTGAGCATTGGACATTTTGACAAGTATATGTCTTGGAGTTGGCCTGTTGGGATTTATACTGTTTGGGGTGCGCTGTGCTACCTGGATCTGCACATCCATTTCTCTCAGTAGGGTTGGGAAGTTTTCAGGCATTATTTCCTTCAACACTCCTTCTGTTCCCTTTCCCTTCTCTTCTCCTTCTGGGATGCCCATAATGTGTATGTTTGTGCATTTTTGTGTTGTCAGTTAAATCCTGAGTCTTTGCTGGATTTTTTCTATCTTTGTGTCTATCTGTTCTTCTATCTATTTGATTTCAGATGTATTGTCTTCCACATCACTAATTCTTTCTTTTGCCTGTTCAAATCTGCTGTTATGTGAATCCAGCGTCTTTTTGATTTCTTGGATTTTGCCACTGATCACCATCATATCTGTTATCTTTTTATGTATGTTTACAATTTCTTCAGTATGTTCTCCCAGTTTCCTAATATCCTTAATCTCTTCCTTCACTTCATTAAGTTGGTCCATGATATTTATTTGGAAAGCTTTGATTAGTTGTTCGATGTTTTGCATCTCTTCCTGGTTTTTAGTTTGTTCATTGGACTGGTCCATGTCTTCCTGTTTCTCAGTGTGTTTTGTAATTTTTTGTTGCCCTCTAGTTGTCATTTTATCTTGATGGGTTTATTCGGTTGATTAGCTTCTCTCTCTGCTCTAGAGTTTTATTTAGCTTGTGGCTCTGTGTGTGTGTTAAGTTTTCTCTTTGACACTTTTTCTTCTTATTTTATTTCCTTGCTTCTTTCTATGTTCCCTTGAAGGCAAAAGATTAGGGCCAGAGGAATTGAAAGATGTGAGAAAGGAAGAAGGATAATAGTAATATTGATAAAAGTTAGAAGAGGGGCTATATAAGACTTAGTGAAACAAATATTTAGCTCATGTAGGCAGTGTAGAGTAATAGGAGAAAAAGTGGAGTACCTACAATGGACTGGGAAACCAAATAGAGGAATATATATATAGTGATTTAGAAGGCTAGAATGATGAGGAGGGAGAGAAAGAGTAAAGAAAGGGCTGAAAGGAAAAGGTTAACATTAATAAAAAAAAGAAAACAGAATAGATAGAATAGAAGTTGACACCCTTAAGTTGTGGACTAATGAAAAAATGTGGTATGCAAGAACCACAACAGAAAGCAGAAGGCAAAAAGATGAAGGAAGCAAGAGAGATAGCTTGGGAGACAAAATCAATATAGACAGAGAATGGGAAATCACTGAAGAAGAAGCACAGCAGAGAAGAGACAAGCTAGCAGCACCTAATTAAAAAGAAAAAGAAAGAAAAAAGAAGGGAGAGGAAGAAAGAGGAAAGAAAAGCAAGAGACAACAAATAAACAGAGAAAAACCAGACAATCACAAGCAAGCAGTCAAAGAAATCTAAGGAAGAACAGTGTTCCTTCTTGGGCCCTTGTGGAACCTCTCAGCCTGCTTGTGTTTATCAATCAATTGCCCTGTAAGGTTCTATCTGCAGGTTTTGAGTCAGATTTTAACTATTAAACTAAATTTTAAAAAATTCATTTCTTATTTTTCAAAGTGACTGTCTTCTT
>JAQZBX010004369.1:15334-60744 GCA_029593785.1 Cabassous unicinctus | reverse complement strand
ACATTAAAAAAAAACAAAAAACAACTTTGGTTCCTTAAAATACTTTATCAGGAAAGTAAAAACTCAACCTACACAATGGGAGAAAATATTTGGAAACCACATATCCAATGAAGGATTAATATCCAGTATATATAAAGAAATCCTTTAACTTATCAACACAACCCAATTTTTTAATTGGCAAGAGACTTGAACAGACATCTCTCCAGAGAAGATATACAAATGGCTAAAAAGCACATGAAAAGATGCTCAACATCATTAGCCATTGGGGATATGCACATCAAAACCACAAGATACCATTTCACACCCATTAGAATGGCTGCTATTAAAAAAAAAAAAAAAAAAGGAAAATAACAAGTGTGGGAGAATATGCGAAGAAATAGGAACACTCATTCATTGCTGTTGCCAAAGTAAAATGGTGAGTTATGGGTCCTCTACAGTTCAGTAAATGTGCAAGGCATCCTCCATTTGATTTCAAAGTCTGAGAGTCATTTTTAGGAGGATGGTTTCTTCTCTCTGGTGCCTCATGAGGACCCACCCTTTTCACAGGCTTGCCCAATGGCCATTTTCTTGGTTCCACCCTCATCAAGCATCTGGGTGTCGACCAAGCTCTAGACCTCACCCTCCAAGAGCACTGGGGTGATTGCCACATCTTACTCAATCTTTGGGTCAGAGTCTTAACCCCCCTTGTACAGTGAAGTGAAGACAACATTCTCCATAACCACTGGCATACAGGCTCAACCCTCTCAGAGCAACGAGTTGACCTCCTGGCCTTCCCTAATCCATGGGGGACAGGCGCACCACTCTCAGACCTATGGGGTGCTGACCTTGACAGCCCTAATTCTTGAGGAATGTGCTCCATACTCTCTGTACCGTGGGGTGGCAAAACTCTCCCAGAACATCAGGTGGGAACATCCACCCTCTTCATCTGCAGGGGCAAATTCACCCTCTCTGTACACATGGGTGGGGTTCCTCTCCTGGCCAAGGCAATGTCTTAATTCCAGATCTCAGCTTCCATAGTTTTCTTCTTGAAGTCATTTCCCCTTCAATCTCTCCCTTCCATGACCCTTTTAGTCCAAGCTGAGAGGGGTTTTGTTCATAGAGCTCTCTCAAAAAGCTTGTTGGTTTAGCATGCAAGAAGCAGGTGTCCAAGCCATCAGATAGTAAGACTTTCCACAAGTCTTTCCTAGATAAATGCATCTTCAATCCTGATTTACAAGTTCCAAGTTTAGTTAAATCTTCAAATGGGGCACTATCACCTGAGAGCTTGATTTCCAGAGGCTTGGGATTTCCAGTATCAGTTTCTGTTTTCTTTGTGCCCAATAGTTCAGTCCTCAGTGTATTTCTCTCATATAGCATTTTGCTATAAGCTGCAAGGAGAAGCCAAGCTGCATTCTCCGGGTTTACTTTGGAAAGTTCTTCAGCTAAATGCCCAGGCTCACCATTATCAAATTCTTCCTTCCATAAAACATCAGGAGTTAATCTTGCTACATTCTCTGTGACTTTAAAACATGGATCCCCTTTCCTCCAGTTTCCAATAATAGATTAATCATTTACTTCTAAGGCATCATAAAAAATCTCTTCAGAGTCCATATTACTATGAACAGTCTCTTCAAAGCAATGTAGGTCTTTTCTACCAAGCATCTCACAATTTCTCCAAAAAATACCCCTTACCCATTTATAAAACCATTCCAGCATTTTGGTAATTGCAAAAGAACTTCCCCACATTTGGTACCAAATTCTATATTAGTCAGCCAAAAGGGGTGCTGATGCAAAATACCAGAAATCTGTTGGCTATAATTTATAAAGGGTATTTATTTGGGGTAGAAGCTTACAGTTAATAAGCCATAAAGTGTAAGTTTCTTCCCTCACCAAAGTCTATTGTCACATGTTGGAGTAAGACAGCTGCCGACGTTTGCCAGGGTTCAGGCTTCTTGGGTTCCTCTCTTCCCAGAGCTCCATTTCTCTCTGGGCTCAGCTCCTCTGTTATCTCCACAAGGCCAGCTGTAGACCATCAGGTGAACAGCTTGTTTCTCTTCCTGGGACCTTTTCTCTTTCCTCACAACCAAGCTCCTCTGTGTGCTTACTTCCTGGGGCTCCAGATCAAAAACTCCATCATCAAAAACCCCAGCATCAAAAACCCTAACTCTTTCCTTTGCCATGTCTTTTATTTGTGAGTTCCCACCCACCAAAGGGCGGGAACTCAACACCATACTGATGTGACCCAATCAAAGCCCTAATCATAATTTACTCACACCCAGAGGAACAGTTTACAAGCATAATTCAATATCTATTTTTGGAATTCATAAATAATGCCAAACTGCTACATATGGCCACTGTGGAAGAGAGTTTGGTGGTTCCTCAGAAAGCTAAGTGTAGAACTACTATAAGATCCAGCAATCTCACTATAGGTATATACCCAAAAAATTGAAAGCAGGGGCTCAAACAGATATTTGCATACAAATGCTTAAAGTGGCATCTTTCACAATTGCCAAAAGATGGAATCAACCCAAGTGTCCATCAACTGATAAATGGATAAATAAAATGTGGTCTATACATGCAATGGAATATTATTCCGTGATTAAAAAGAATGAAGTCCTGATACATGCAACAACATGGATGAATCTTGGAATCATATGTTGAGTGAAATAAGCCAGACACAAAAGGACAAATATTTTATAACTTACTGATTTAAAACAAATTAGAATAAGCAAACTCATACAGTCAGAATCTAGAATATAGGTTACCAGGGGATTGGGTGTGAATAGGGAATGGGAAGTTAAGGCTTAAAATGTACAGGTTTCCTATTTGGAATGATGGAAATATTTTGGTAATGGATGGTGATGATTGTAGTACAACATTGTGAAAACAGTTTACAACACAGAAATATATATATGAATATGATTAAAAGGGGGAATCTTAGAAAAAATAACAAATATATATAGTTTAAATCCTAAAGATAAGGACCTTTTCCTTTTACATCTTCTGAATTGACACTCCTATCCACATTCAACTCTTATCACTAGCTTGTAGGTTGAAGACAAAGCAATATGTTGGGGGGTTTGAAAAAAAATGAAAAATTCAGAAGCCCTCCTCCTGCCTTCAGTATTTCACTTCTTAATCAGGCCCTGAAACTTGACATTTTTTACCATTACACTACTCAGGCTTAGTGAATTTGTTCCAAAATGGTCTTGTAGGATATTCACGGAGATAACTTACTTTCATTAATTAACAGATTACATATTGCTATGTTCAAGATTCTAGCAGAGCTAGGCCTCTCTTTTTTTTTTTTTTTTTTTTAAAAAAAGGACTTGAGAGTAGAGTTATCCTTTGGGTGGTAAGGGTAAAAGGATAGCAAAGCAATGGGGCAGATAGCATAGGCCCCAGTGTGTTTAGATTAGTCTGGAACATCAACTTGGGTCCTGAGAAGGAACAGGGCACAGATAAAGAAACAAGGGAATTGAGTTCAGTTCAAACCCAATATTTCATAGTACAAATGGGCAAGTTTCTTAACCTCCCTGAAACTCAATTTTCACTTCTGTAAATGGGGTTTGTTTCTGCCTCACATGTGTCCATGAATGCCATATAAGAAATTATCCAAGGAAGTGGTCACAAACTTAAAATAATGGCATGGATTTATTAGTGATAAGCCAAAGGGGGTACCATGACAGGATTTTCTGCCTTGGGGATGGGAAGGGATGAATTTTAAAAAAGCAGGAAGAGATTGCTGAGATTAACCCTGTTTGAAGAAACAGAGAATTCAAACTGACTGGAATAAAACTTTGTAATTGTTCAGTTGAGATTCTAGTCTAGATATTGGAATTGAGTCATAAAAAGATTGTGTGAGTCCAAGATACAATGCATGAAAGATGGTCATATTTATGTATCTATTGCCAAAGCTAGAAGAAGTGTTCAAATTATTGGGGCTGATCTTGGGTATTTTTTTGAATTGATTACCTTAGCCACAATTTTGAAACTCTGAAGGCCATCTGGCAAAGACCTGCCACTTTATCTCTTTGATTTCCAGGATTGAGTCAACTCCTTTACTTAACCTGGACACTAAATAATACCAACAGGACAAGGTCCCATGTTACACCTATTCTTCCTTCACCCTCCCCTCAGAACTTCAGGCGACCACTGTCTTTATATCAATGTTACAAGTTTTTCCATTACTAGAATAGTAATAAGTCAACTTTAGTCCATAGTTGCATCCCTCCCTGCCCCCAGTCCAATGTTCATTCCTCAATTGTGAGGATTTTGGGACGGTGATGCCAACTCTGCTTCCAGTTCAGACGGGACTTAGATCCCATGGGAAAGATGGATGGAACTGTTTTTCTTGAAGTTTTAGATGCTGTTTTGGGGAATGGGCATTGTCCATCATCATCCTTTTGTTAGTTGTCCTGGGTGAATCCGAAGAATTGGAGGGTAGGTGTTGGCTGCAACTCTGCTGAGATTCAGGGCTTAAACAGCACATGAACAGCCAGAAGATTTAAGTCTCTGAGACCCATATCTAATGGGTATAGTGCTAATTATAAGTTCAAATAAAAGGGGCAAAAGAACTGTGTAGGAAAATTATAAATGACTCCAACTCTGATACATTGGGGGGATAAGTTATCATATACTCCAAAGTAAGGCCCACTGACAAGGTGCTGAATTCCTGGTGTTTTCTCCCCTGCCTATAGTGTCCAGATGTCTCTAGAGCCCTCCGGGGACCCCTGCTTGAGGCACTGTTTACTGTGGCAGTTAGTGAGATTCTCTTAAGATGTTCATAAGTGTAACTCTGGAAAGACCTCCCAACTCACTTTGAAATCTCTTAGCCATAAAAACTCATTTGTATTTAATACATCCCCCTTTGGTCAAGGTCTTTTTCCAAATACATTGCTAGTTGCCACTTGGGAATAATCCCCTGGTGCCAGAAGGCTCATCCTTGGGAGTCAAGTCCCATGCTGGGGGAGAAGGTAGTGATTGTATATGCTGAATTTAGCTTAGTCAGAGGCCATATCAGAGCAACAAGGAGACTTTCAGGAGGTAACTCTTAGGCAATATATAATACTAAGCTAAGTTTCAATACCACAAGAACAAGGTTCGTAAGTACAAGCATCAATATCAAGGGCCTGGCATATTGGTTGATCCTCCTTCACTAGGCACTACCCATGTATTCTAGGGACTCTTGCCACTCTATTAGAGAATATAGCAGGATTCCCCAGAATGGGAATTCAATATTCGTTTGGTTATTGTGCTTGTCTCCACCTACTGAGACAATACCCCATGGCCACTTGAACACATTGATATTCCATAGAGGCATGCCCCAGGTACACCCCTGCCCACATATCACCCTACCACGACACCCCACACCAGTGATCCTCCCCTGCTACAGTTGTGACTCTTCTGCAATCCAAAACCTTCCCTAAAACAAAGCTAAAATAATAAATAAATAAAAATAATAAAAAGTACAAAATAAAAAAATATAAGAAATTAAAAAATTTTCTTTGCATTGTGCCATTCATTCCCATAAGATCTATTATGTACAGTGACAGTTTCTTCTGTATGTTCCCCCAGTGTCATACTTTTTTCACTTTATTTTCAAAGAAACTTTAGACAACAGAAAAGTCACATAGAAAGCATTCCATATACCCCACCTCTCCCCCTCTCACATTTGCCCATATTAATGACATCTTACATGAGTATGGTACATTTGTTACAACTCATGTACAAATATTGAGGCATTGCTACTAACCATTGTCAATGGTTTCACATTTTGTACTATACACTTTTATAAGTTCTAACAAAATGTATAATGGCCTGTATCTGTCATTGTAAGACCATGAAGAGCAATTACAATACCCTAAAAATGTCCCATGCTCCATAGATTCTTCCCTCTCCCTCCCCTCAGAACCCATGGTAACCACTAGGCTGCAATTTTTGAAAAATAAGGCTCATAGTTACATGTATTAATATTGAGGGCTTGACATATGGTTCTGTCTTCTTTAGTTAGGCATCGCCTATATTCTCAATAGACCCTTGCCGCTCTATTTGAGAACATAGCAGGACCCCCTAGGATGATACTTTAATATTTTCTTGTTTGTTGTGTGGGTCTCCACCCACTGAGATAACACCTTATGATAAGATGAACACTTTCATATTCTATAGAAGAATGCCCCGGTGTGCACTTTCCCACATATCCCCCTACCCCTGCTAAAAGAACATTCCCCTCATTGTAGTTTTAACCACAGACCTATATGTCCCCAGAGGTCACCTGTTCCTTCCTCCAGCCCTCCCCTCAGTTCCATGGATAGGCCAATACAACCACCTACACCCTGCTCATACTCATATTCCAGCACTGTTGACCCCACTCACATCCCTGCACCAGTCTCACTTCCATCCACTGCCAAACCACCCCCTTCCACCTTATCATAGGTTTTGCCCATATTGAGCATCATACTTTACTCCCTTTCTGTCTCCTGACAACCTAGTCTGTGAGTCTGCTCAATTTATTTAGGTCATATCAGTGACATCATGAAATATTTGTACTTTAGTGACTGGCTTGCATCACTCAACATAAGGTCTTCAAGACTCATCTATGTTTTCCCGTGTGCCAATACTTCATTCCTTCTTATAGCTGAGTAATATTTCAATTGTACATATATACCACATTTTACATATCCATTCATCTGTCGATGGACACTTGGGGTGCATCCAACTTTTGGCAATAGTAAATGCCGCTATGAACATTGGTGTGCATATATCTGTTCATGTCCCTGCTTTCAATTCTCCTGGGTATATACCCAGCAGTGGGATTGCTGGATCATATGGCAGTTCTTTAATTAGCTTCCTGAGGAACCACCAAACTGTCCTCCACAATGGCTGCACCATTCTACCTTCCCACCAGTAGTGGATTAGGTTCCCCTTTCCTCTACATCCTCTTCAACATATGTAGTTCTCCGTTTTATTAAAAGTTGCCAGTCTAACAGGTTTAAGATGATATCTCATTGTACTTTTGATATGCATTTCCCTAATAGCTAGTGATGATTAGTTCATGTCCTTTTTAGCTATTTATACTTCCTCTTTGGAAAAGTGTCTATTCAAATCTCTTGCCATTTTTTAAGTAGGTTGTTTGTCTTTTTATTTTCAAGATTAGGATTTCTTTATATATGCTGGATATTAGTGGTTATCAAATATTTTCTCCCATTGAGTACGCTGCTTTTTTACTTTCTTGACTACTTTGAAGTGAAAATGTTCTTAATTTTGAGGAGGTCCCACTTATCTAGTTTTTCCTTCATTGATCACACATTTTGGTGTAAAGTTTATGAAACCATTTCCTATTACAAGATCTTGTGGATGCTTCCCTACATTATTTTCTAGGAGCTTTATGGTCTTGGCTCTTATATTTAGATCTTGGATCAATCTGGAGTCAATTTTTTGTATAGGCCATGAGATGGTGATCCTCTCTCATTCTTTTGGAAATGGATATCAAGTTGTTTCAGCACCATTTGTTGAAGAGGCCATTCTGTCCCAGTTGTGTAGACTTGGAGGCCTTGTTGAATATCCGTTGACTGTATATGTGAGGATATATATCAGAACTCTCAATTTGGTTCCATTGGTCAGTATGTCTATCTTTATGCCAATACCATGCAGTTTTGACCACTGTAGCTTTGTAGTATGCTTTAAAGTCAGGTAGCATGATTCCTCCAATTTTATTTTTCTTTTCAATATGTTTTTAGCTATTCAAGTCCCCCTGCCCTTCCAAATAAATTTCATAATTAGCTTTTCCAATTCAGTAAAAACTGTTGCTCTAATTTTTATTGTGATTGCATTAAATCTGTAAATCAATTTGGGTAGGACAGACACCTTAATGATGTTTAGTCTTCCAATCCAAGAAGATGGAATATTCTTCCACTTATTTAGGTCTTCTTTGATTTCCTTTAAAAATGTTGTATAGTTTTTTGTGTACAAGTCCCTTATATCTTTAGTTAAGTTTGTTCCTAGATATTTGATTCTTTTAGTTGCTATTGTAAATGGATTACTTTTCTTGATTTCCTCCTCAGATTGCTCATTATTAGTGTACAGAAATGCTAATGGTTTTTGCAAGTTGATCTTATATCCTGCCACATTACTGAACTCATTTATCAGCTCTAGAAGCCTTGTTGTAGATTTTTTAGGGCTTTCTATGTATAGAATCATGTCAACTGCAAATAGCGAAAACTTTAATACTTCCTTTCCAATGTGGATGCCTTTTATATCTTTTTCTTTCCTAAGTGCTCAAGCAAGTACTTCTAACACAATGTTGAATAACAGCAGTGACAGTGGACATTCTAATCTTGTTCCAGATTTTAGAGGGAAAGACTATAACACTTCACCATTGCATATGATGTTAGCTGTGGGCTTTTCGTATATACCCTTTATCATATAGAGGAAGTTTCCTTCTATTCCTATCTTTTGAATTGTTTTTATCAAGAAATGATGCTAATTTTTGTCAAATGCTTTTTCTGCCTCCATAGAGATATCATGTGATTTTTTCCTTTCGATCTGTTAATATGGTATATTACATTGATTGATTTTCTTATGTTGAAATGTCCTTGCATACAGGATGAAACTGACTTGATTATGTTGTATAATTCATTTGATGTGTTGTTGAATATGATTAGCAAGTATTTTGTTGAGGATTTTAGCATCTGGATTCATTACAGAGATTGGTCTGTAGTTTTCTTTCCTTGTGGCATCTTTATGTGGCTTTGGTATTAGGATGATATTGGCAACATAGAATGAGTTAGGCAATGTTCCCTCCACTTTTATTTTTTGGAAGAATTTAAGCAGGATTTGGTGTTAGTTCTTTCCGGAATGATTGGTAGAATTCACCTGGGAAGCCATCTGGTCCTGGACTTGTATTAGTTGGGAGGTTTTTGATGACTAATTCAATCTAGTTACTTGGATTGGTCTGTTGAGTTCATCAATTTCTACTTGGCTGCATGTGTATTTCTAGAAATATGTTCATTTCACCTAAGTTATCCATCTTACTGGCATACAGTTTTTCAAAGTATCCTCTTATGATTCTTTATATCTGTGCGATCAGTGGTGATATCCCCTCCCTCATTTTTATTTTATGTATTTGCATCTTCTCTCTTTTTCTCTTTATTAGTCTAGCTAAGGGTTTGCCAATTTTATTAATCTTCTCTAAGAACCAGCTTTTGGTTGTGTTAATTTTTTCTATTTTTTTTATTTTCAATTTCATTTAGTTCTGCTCTAATTTTTGTTATTTCCTTCTTTCTGCTTGCTTTGGGATTATTTTGTTGTTCTTTTTCTAGCTCCTCCAGGTGTGCACTTCGGTCTGATTTTAGCTCTTTCTTCTTTTTTAATATAGGCATTTATGGCCATAAATTTCCCTCCCAGCGCTGCTTTTGCTGCATCCCATAGGATCTGATATGCTGTGTTGTCATTTTCATTCATTTCAAGGTAGTTACTGAATTTTATTTTAATTTCCTCCTTGACCCACTGATTGTCTAAGAGTGTATTGTTTAACTTCCATATCTTTGTGCCTATTCTGATTCTCTGTTCCTTATTAATTTCCAGATTTATTCCATTGTGGTCCTAGAAATTATTTTGTATAATTTCAATCTTTCTGAATTCATTGAGAGTTGTTCTGTGACCTGTCATGTGGTCTCTCCTGGAGAATGATCCATGTACGCTCAAGAAGGATGTGTATTCTGCTGTATTTAGGTGTACTGTTCTGTATATGTCTATCAGGTCCAGATCCTCTAACATATTATTCAAGGCCTCTATTTCTTTAGTGACCCTCTGTCAAGATGTTCTGTCTAAATGGTGATAATGGTGTATTAAAGTCCCCTGATATAATTGTAAAGGCAACTATTTTTCCACTTAGTTTATCCAATGTTTGCCTCATGTACTTTAGGACATCCTGGTTAGGTGCATAAATGTTTATGATTGTTCTTTCTTCTTGATAGATTACCCCTTTTATTAACATATAGTGTCCTTCTCTGTTTCTTACAATAGTTTTGCATTTAAAGTCTATTTTGTCTGATAGTAGTATAGCTATTCCTCCTCTTTTTTGATTATTATTTGCCTCTAAAATCATTTCCAGCCATTCACTGGCAACGTCCTTGCATCCCTGGATCTAAGGTGAGTTTCTTGCAGGCAGCATAATAGATGGGTCATATTTCCTTAGTCATTCTGCCAATCTATGTCTTTTGATTGGACAGTTTAATCCATTAACATTCAATGTTATTACTGTCAAGGCAGTACTTATATTAGCCATTTTTTCTTTAGGTTTATATATGTCATATTTTGTTTTTATTTCTTTTTTACCATTTTATTTATTCTTACTAATAATTCTCCTTTCTACACTCTCCTCCAACCCTCTCTCTCCTGTTTTTTCCTTTCAACCTGCAGAACTCTCTTTAGTATTTCTTGAAGGGCAGGTTTCTTGTTGACAAACTCTCTTAATTTATGTTTATCTGTGAATATTTTGAACTCTCCTTCATTTTTGAATGCCAGCTTTGCTGGATACAGAATTCTTGACTGGCAGCTTTTTCTGTTTTAGCAGCTTAACTATGTCATACCACTGCCTTCTTGCCTCCATGGGTTCAGATGAGCAATAAATGCTTAGTCTTATCAAGCTTCCCTTGTATGTGATGGATCTCTTTTCTCTTGCTTCTTTCAGTATTATCTCTGTCCTGAGCATTTTAAAATTTTATTAAATATGTCTCAGGATAAACCTGGTAGGATTTATACTGTTTGGAGTCCTCTGTACTTCCAGGACATATACATCCATGTTCCTCGAAAGTTGCAAAAGTTTCCACCATTACTTCCTCCAACCTTCCTTCTGCCCCTTTTCCCTTCTCTTCTCCCTCTGGGATGCCTATAATGTGTATGTTTGTGTGTTTCGTGTTGTCATTCAATTCTCTTGAGGCTCTCCTGAATTTTTTTCTGTCTTTTTATCTATCTATTCTACTATCTGTCCACTTATAGATGTACCATCTTGAAATCACTAATTCTTTCCTGTGCCTGCTCAAATCTGCTGTTATGTCCTTCCAGCGTATTTTTTATTTCTTGCATTGTGCCATTCATCACCATCAGATTCTTTATCTTTTTATGTATGTTTACGATTTCTTCAGTATGTTCCCCCAGTGTCTTCTTAATATCCTTTATCTCTTCCTTCACTTCATTAAGTTGATTCATGATATTTGTTTGGACATCCTTGCTTAGTTGTTCCATGTTCTGCATCTCCTCCTGTTTTTTAGTTTGTTCATTAGACTGGGTCATGTCTTCTTATTTCTTTGTATGGCTTGTAACTTTTTGTTGGTATCTAGGCATTTGTTTATCTTGATGGGTTTATTCAGATGGTTAGTGTCTCCTTCTACCATATAGTTTTATTGTGTTTTGTGTGTGTCAAAGTTCCTCTTTGACACTTGGTTCCACTTATTCTATATCCTTGCAGTTGTCCATGTTCCCTTGAAAAAATATTATGACCATAGAAAAGGAAAGAGAAAAGAATAATAGTAATAATAATTAAAAGAGAAAAGGAACCAGAAAAGAACCAGATAAAAGTAATGAGTGAAAAATCATAAAAAATACAAAGGAATAATAATAAAAATGCTGAAATAAAAAAAATGAAATAAGAGAAAAACCAGAATAAAATAAAAGGCCAAAAAGATGAGGAGAAGAAGAAGGAGAAAAATGAAGACCAAACAAGAGAAGGTAGAAGAAAGAAAAGCAATGGAAGAGGGAAAAATGAAAGAAAAGAAATAGAGAAACAAATAAGGAAAAGAAAAATGGAAACCAAGAAGGAGAAAAAACAACAACACAAAACAAAAAACAACCCAGGAGAAACAGACTTCTCTCTTAGGCCCCTAGGAACTGTCTTAGGTTGCCGGTGTCCTCAATGAATCACCCTGCAGCCTGCCCTCCACAGGTAAGGTACCCAGATATAGCAAATAAAATAAAGAATTAATTAAAAAAAGATTGAAAAACCTAAAACAAAAAAATCTCAGTCTATAAGTTCCCTGTCATAAGGCGCTGTCTGGGTACTTGACAACCTGGTCGATCACTGTCTGGATCCTTTCTTTTAGGAGGTACCAGGAATCGAACCAGGAATCTATTATATGTGATCGCTACACTGAACTATACCCCCTCCACAGGTTAAGTAGGCTTCTGAAAGCTTATCTGGTTCTCCCCACCCCCTTTCCCTCAGGCAAGCTGGGCTCCTAATAGTTTACCTGCTATCTCTTCCGTGTTCCTTCTCTCAAGTGCTGCTTAGGCACCTGTCTCTGCCTAGCCCCTCATCATCCTAGTTCTTCTCTTTCCCAGGGTGGTTGGGTATGATAGCCTGCCTGATCAGATTTCCCTCCCTTCTTCCTGGGGCCACTTTGGTGCTGGCTGTGGTCTTTTTTGAGCTCAGCTAGCCAAACTTAGGAGAAACCACTCTCTGTCCTCTACCAGACCCTCTTCCTCCCATGGAGGAGAATGTTTTTTCCTCAATCAGTTGGCTGCAGTGAGTCAGGGGTTTTATCTAGGCTATTCACCTTAAGGGTGGGGTGTATGTGCCTTTCTCAGCCAAAGAGGCAAGTAATTCAAGATTTTAGTTTGGCCTCTGTCTCTCTGTCCCTCTCATTCCTGGGTGATGCACAGCACTCTCCTGGTCTGCAGATTCCCAAAACAGCTCCCTTGGACAACTTTTTGCCCTTCCTCCATTGTTTTTGTGAGAGAGTTGAGCCCTGCCTACCTATTCTGACACCATCTTCTGTTTTTGAATGTTAAGGTTTAAATCAGCAGAATAGAAAAAAGGAGAATGTCAAGGGTAGAAAACCCAAAAGGACAGAGGACAGAGTTAGGCAAATCAGACAATGAGGTCAGTGAGAAAACTGTTGGGCTAGAATAAAGAGTTGGTCTGGGGGAATGATGAAAGATGAGAGAAAAAATATATTTTAGGGTGTAGCCGTTTGGCAATTTGATGTAATTATGAATTCCAAAAATATAACTGGATCAAGCTTGTAAACTGATCTGTTAATCTGGGCATGATTAAGTTATGATTAGGGCGTTGACTGGGCCACGTCAGTAGGGCGTTGAGCCCCACCCCTTGGTGGGTGGGGGAAGAAAATATAAAAGGCATCACAAAGAACAGAGTTACAGCAGTTTTTGAGAAGCAGTTTTGATGTTGGAGTTTTGATGTTGGAGAGAAGGCCCCAGGAGAAGAGAAGTGAGCCGTTCGCCTGATAGTCTACAGCTGACCTTATGGAGGAAACGGAGTAGCTAAGCCCAGAGAGAAATGCAGCCCCGGCAAGAGAGAAACCCAAGAAGCCTGAACCCTGGCAAATGTCAGCAGCTGTCTTGCTCCAACTTGTGGCAATGGACTTTGGTGAGAGAAGAAACTTACGCTTTATGGCCTGGTAACTGTGGACTTCTACGCCAAATAAATACCCTTTATAAAGACCAACCTATTTCTGGTATTTCACATTAGAACCCCTTTGGCTGACTAATACATAGGGTGAACTGTGTAGCACCTCTCCTGCTGGGATGAGAATCTGGGACTTGTGTTGTTAGCACTGAATGTGTGGACAGAGGTTAGGGCTTCAGGGCCTGAGCGCAGAGCCCGTGACATCTGAATTTGACTCTTGGCACTTAAAAAGTCACCCCTGCATGACTTAGGCATGTTGTTTGATTTCTCTGAGCCTTAATTCCTTCAATTCCTAATAAAGTCTCATAGGTCTCTTATGGAAAATAAAGTAGGTCCTATAATAGAGTAGATGCAGAAAAACTGTCCCCTTATTTATGTTTTTGTTCTTCTTTTTGTTTTGGAAGGTTTTTTTGGGGGGGTAGCAGTGATATTGATATTTGATTATTTTTATTCTTAATAATTATCCAATAATTACCTTCAAGGAGTAAGACATGAACTGCCCAATTGGTATCAATAATTTGTACAGCTCACAAAATGAATTTATGCCATTTAAACATTTTTTTAAAGTAAATTTCATCTAGGTCTCTGAGAACACAAACTTTTTACATGCATATGTAAATATGAAGCAATCCCCATACCCCTGGCCTTCTTGAACAGTGGTGGGGACAGGGAGAACCTGCCAAGCTTGGTTGTAATTTGTAACCATTTTCTATTTGTGCAAAATCTGTAAATATATGTTCAAAAATGAAATATTTTGTACAAGATACACTGGGGAAGAAAGGGAACCCAAGATTGTGCCACACCAAATGTCATCTGTAAGTAGGGGTTAATTCTGCTAAGTATAGCCACGGATCCTGCCTCATCTTGCCAGACCCTTGTGGCTTCCTGCATACCAACAGCATGATTGTATGGTATAGATTGTGATCAAGACAACTTTTTGCTGTACAAATTTATTAAAAAGCAACTCTGAATTACCTTGCAGTGGCGTGTTTTTAATTCTTTTTTTTCAGATTGGCTTCAGCACTATGCAATTTTAAAATGAGTAGTTTAAGTAACTTAAACCTACATAAATCCTGAATTATATAAACTAAAAAAAAATTGGAATATTCCTTAAAACAATGCATTTTTTTCACCCTATTTTAATCACCCTATTTTGAATTTCAGTTTATCTCTAGTCAGAGCTTCTTCACATTTGTGGATTTACAAAACCTTGTCATGGTTTGACCTCATGGCATTTTTAGAAAGTAAAAGCTATAGGGCAAAACTTTACAATGAAACATAGAAAACATGCAAATAATTTTATTTTTATACTTAAGGAGAACATCATGTCAGCCTTTGAACAGGAATGACTCATTGGGCCGATAATATAGACAACTATGAGTCTATGAGTTTTTTCCTTCAACAGAAATATTCCCCTCATTGACCACCTATGGAGCCTGACATTCTACCATATGCTCTCCTCCTTAAGAAGTCACAGACCCAGCAGGAGCATATTGATACAATGATGGTTTTCACTGTGCTATATTCCCTGGGAGGGACAATGCATTAACCAGTTAACATAACAAAAGCACACGTATCATCTCATCTCATATTGGCCACACACGATTACGCTCCTCTAACATCAGGGAGGTCCTTCAAAAGTGGCCAATGAGGAAATAACCACAATAGAAAATATTTATAGCACTTGTTGCATGCCAGATTGCAAAATTATCATGATAGTTTTTGGAGGATGGTAATATTACAAAACTCATTTTATAATTGAAAAAAAACTGAAGCAGAGTAAAATGTCTAACTTCGAGCTCAGGTCTGTTGTCTCCTAATATGATAGCTAACCATTGTAATAAATTGTCTTTCCACCATGTTTTTGTTGCTTACTCCTTTCTCCAATATTGGTGATGGGAACTTTTGAGGTAGTATGAAGGAAATATAAGTAGATCTGATGCCAGAGAGAATTTTTTTCTATTTCTGCATCTAGAGTGGAAAGCTTTGGTTGTTGTGTCTGAATGTGTGTTCACCTCGTCCCCATTTTGGGGACTGAGGTTGTGGTGAGGTTGTGGTTTCACCTCTGAAAAGCTAAGAAAGGTTGGCAAGGCTATAGCTTGGATCAGGAAAATAAAAGAAGCTGGCTTCTTAGGCTTGCCCTTGCTCTTAACTTTAAGACATCTATTCTCCAGTTCATTGGATTTGCCCAGGACAACTAACAAATGGATGATGATGGACAACACCCATCCCCCAAAATAGAGTATCTACAACTGCACGCAAGACAGTTCTGTCTTCCCCATAGGATCGAAGCCCTCTCTCAATCAGAAACAGATTGGGAATCCCCCTATATTTTTGAGGTAACATTTATGTAATCTAAAGCTTCATTAAAAATAAAAAATAAAATGTTAAAAAAAAAGACTAAATGGCAAAGGGCATTTTCTTAAGGTTTTTACACTATCCTGCCAAATTCTCCACTATTCTCTGTGGCCAAAATCTTAGGAAGCAATGAGAAGCAAACATTCACATTTTACTGCAACTCCTGGAAGCCTAATTTTATCAGTAGGCACTTGAAAGAGACACTAATACCAAAGAAGAAAGTCAAACATCCCACATCACCCAAAATTACCTAGAGGAGAGCCTGGTCCTGAGAGAACAGAATACAGAATAGGAGAGCTTTGATAATGAAAGAGGCTGAAAGAGTGGTGCTCAAGGGAATATAAGAGCCCAAGATATTCATAGAGTAGACATTTAAGGCAGAAAGGTTTCTAAAAGTGAAGTAGAGAGGCTTTAAAATGAAGGGAGCTTGGCCAGTTCTGGGCACATTCTATCAAAATCTTTGTAACCCAAAGAGTTGATGTCAATACTAGTAGAATGGGAAGCGGATGTGGCTCAAGTGATTGGGCTCCCGTCTACCATATAGGAGGTCCAGGGTTCGATTCCTGGGGCCTCCTGGTGAAAAGCAAGCTGGCCCACATGGAGAGCTGGCCCACGCAGAGTGCTGGTCCACGCAGGAGTGCTGGCCCGCGCGGAGAGCTGGCGCAGCAAGAGGACGCAACAAAAAGAGACACAGAAGCGAAACAATGAGAGACGCAGCAAATTAGGATACTGAAGTGATGCAAGAGATTAAGCAGCCTCTCTCTACTCCATAAGGTCCTAGGATTGGTTCCTGGTGCCACCTAAAGAGAGGACAAGCAGACACAGAAAACACACAGAGAGCAGACAGCGAGCGCAAAACAACAAGGAGGGGTGGAGGTTATATATATATTATATATATATTATATATAATATATATATAAATACTACTGGAAGACTCTATTTCCTAAACATGACCATAAAAATAACTCCCATTCTATACTTGCCTTTGCAGTGAGACCTTGCTGCTCCTCCAACAAGAGTCAGTCTTTTTCTCCACCCCTTTGAATCTCGGTGAGATAGGGTTAGTGATTGTTTGGGCCAATAGAATATGTTGGCATTGACTAGACCACTTCCAAGGCTGGCCCTCAGCTTGCCTGGTGAGTTCTGCTTCCTGTGTGTAGCAGTTTGATATTATTTATGAATTCCAAAAATAGATATTGGATTATGTTTGTGAACTGGTCTTTTCCTCTGGGCATATTAGATTATACTGGATTCAGAAGTTTCACTTTTACTTATTAGGCCACATCAGTAGGACATTGAGTCCCCGCCCCATTGATGAGCAGGGACACACAGAGAAACTGCACCACAGAGAAGGGAGTTTGGAGTTTTTTGATTCCAGAGCCCAGGAAGTAAACACACAGAGAAGCAGATATGTGAGGAAGAAGAGAAGTCTCCATTAACACAGGCAGAGGCCTCAGGGAGACAGACAGAGCCATTCACCTGATATTCTACAGCTGGCCTTGTGGAGAGAGCAGAGCAGCTGAGCCTGGAGAGAAATGAGCCCCAGGAAGAGAGGAACCCAGGAATCCTGAACCCTTGCAGACGTAGGCACCCATCTTGCTCCAACACGTGGCAATAGACTTTGGTGAAGGAAGTAACTTATGCTTTACGGCCTGATAACAGTCCTTCTACCCCAAATAAATACCCTTTATAAAACCCAACCAATTTCTGGTATTTTACATCAGTACCCCTTTGGCTGACTAATACACTGTGCATTGGAACTCTCTCTCAGAACCAAGTGGTCATTCTGAAAAGCCCAAACCACATGGAGTAGTCATGTGTATGTGCTCCAGTAGTCAGACTCAGCTTCTAGCTAACAGCCAAAATCCACTGCAGGCCCTGCACATGAATGATCTTGGACATCTAGACCTATCCTTCCTTCTGGATGGATCCAATCCCAGCTGATATCTGACTGCAACTACATGAGAGTCCCTGAACAAGAACATCCATCTCAACACAGTCAATCACAGTACTGTAAAAGATAATAATAAATTGTTATTTTAAGCTACTAAATTTTGGAGTGACCTGTTACATAGAAGTATATAACCAGAATAATGCACCTGAAGGGGGCAGAATATAATGCTATCCAAACAGTTCTTAATATCTAAGATCTAAAGCAGAGGAAATCTTAGGGTATCAGTACATCGGTATATGGCATTTATGGAAACTATACTAGACACATCTTTACCTCGTTTGGGCTGTGTGCCTACACTCTGGTGAAGAGCACCACTCCCACTTTCTTTAACACAGGAAGGGCCTAACCCCTTCCTTAAGTCTTTGTCCTCATCCTTTTGAATTGAAGCATTGTAAGGTTCAGGTTGGGACATTCAATTTCTATGCCCCACTGTAGTTCTGTCAGAACCACTCCCCCGCCCCCCACCCTCCGCAAAGCACATGACTAGTAATAAAGATCTGTCAAGAGATGGGGAGTAATGGACAGGAGGACATAATTCAACCAAGGGGCCAAGAATTTCATTTCCACCTCTCATTCTTCAAAGATCCGTAATTATTTTTCATGGGGAAGATAATAATTAACACAGCGTTGTGCAAAAGAATATTTCCTTGGCCAGTGAATTAGCTGGTGAGTTTCTCTATTTCCATATTCATCAGTGGTCGGTTCCTATTGCACTTGAGCCTCTGGTTATTATCCATGAAGTTCTGTTTCTTCTACTCCTTTCCTTTTCTCTGGTTTTGTTGTGGATGCTCACAGCTTGCTATCTGTGCTGTCATCTCCCAGCTGCCTTCTAAGCATGTCTGATAATTTTTCTTGTTTGGTCCAATTTATATGTATTTGATCTTTTCTTTCCTTGATTAAATGTCAGCAGCAATTCAGTTAGCAGCACAAAGACTTTAGTACTACCAGTAAGCTAAGGCCAAAAGCATGGGATTTTTTCCCCCAGCCTCCTTAATTTCCACTTCTTGATATTATTATAGAGAATATTGCACCAAAATTCCAAGAATGCCTTTCTCCTTAAAAGACAAAAATGTGGTCTGTAAGGAGCAATAATGGATCCTGTCTGGAACTCATCTATTCATAGTGTCCCTAGAGACCAGATCCCAAGGTGGCAAAATAAATCCTATCATTTAAAGATCTAAGGAACCTTAGAAAATACCTATCTGGGCATACTATTCCAGTGTGAAAGCTCTACTGTGGAGTGTGGTCCAGTGGGTAAGAAATTCCTGAGAATGACTCTGGTTAGGCTTGGTGATTCAAAAGGGAGGTGGGCAGTGATAATCAAAGACTTGGAGGGGTGGCTATGGTGTTAGACTAAGACTAGAATGAATACAGCTCAGGAGGGCAGCAGGCTTCTGGCCAGAATCTTTCCTAGCAGAAAGGACAGGCTTGAGGGGAGGATTTAATAATAGCATAAAAGATTGTTCATGCTTACTTGTCACTCTGCTGAAGATGTGAACCTACGTTCAAGTCCTTGCAGAGAGACTGTGCTTTTTCTAAAAATCTGATTTTAGGAAATGGTCTAGGTGTTTTCACACACAGCACCAATCAGTGGCTGGGCGCAAAGAGATGAGTGTCTGCTCTATGCCCCTCAGTGCAGCACATGGAGGGGTTTCTGTCTTGGCATAACTTGTCAGGTTTGATTTTTTTTTCATCATGTGACCTGCTTTTCTCCATAAATAAACCACTCTAAAAGCCAAAATAAGACTGAGAAAAGAGCAGATAATTTGATAAAATTCATACAGATCACTAACTTGAAAGCTAAATCTAGAAATCATATTGCCTGCCTGTCAGTAAATTGCTTTCCCACTGCAGAATACAGTTTTAGTTTGGTTCTGTTTTAGTGTGTGTATGTGTGTATACTCATCAATTTACTCATTCTTTTCTTCCTATGTTTAACGACTCATTCTTTTAAAGTAGAGTACCTACTATGTCCCATGCCCTCATTTATGCACTGGGATACAAAATTGAATGACATGAGCCTCATCTGTCCTCAAAACCTGGTCAGAGAAACGAAAACATAATAAGATAAAAGATCAGAGCTACGAGAGAAGCATGGACCATGAGCTAAGGGGTCACAGAGGAGGGAGCGCCAAACTCTTCCTGGAATGGTCAGAGAAGTGGCAACTAAAGAGAATTTTAAGGAATGACCCAGGTGTGGAGGCACATTCCAAATAAGTGGAACACCATGACCAGTGAAATAGAAAAATATGAGTGCAACGCATATATGGGTTTAGCATGACAAGGCGCAAAGCCCCATGGTGGAGAATGTAGACTTCGAGTAGCCTTGAATTCTGGTTCTGCCACTTGCTTGCTGTGGGAACTTGAACAAGCCTCTGATCTCTCTATGCCTCACTTTCCTCAGCTGGCAATAACATCTGGCAATAATAATGATATCTACCTCATAAGGTGTTCAGAGGATTAAATAAGGCAGTTCATGTCAAGTGCTTAGAAAAGTGTATGACTCCATAAATGGTAGCTATTTTTATAGCTGAAGTTAAGGGTCTGATTGGAAAAGAGTCAAGGGATGAAATTGAAAGTTAGGCAGGAGTGGAGCATAAACTTTGTAGACCGTGGTATGAGGTTTAGATTTTTTATCTGTATCAAAAACCATGCCATAGAGAGGATTTTAAGCAGGATGCTGGTCTGCTTAAATGCCCTTCTATAAAAAGATTTTTTGATGGTGATATATAGACAGGAAACTAATTATGAGGTTCCTACAGTAATGCAAATGAGATGAGTACTTGGATTAGAGGTAAGGGGAGAGAGGGAGGAGTGTAAATGGATATAAAAGATTATAAAGAAAAAATCTAAGGCATATGGGGACCATATTTTGGATAGCAAATAACCTAAAATAATTGGTATAATTTTGTCTGCATAACAAGGTGGACAAAAATGGCATTCAAATAAATTGGAAATTCAGGAAGAAGAGCAAGTTGGAAAGTGATACAGTGAGCTGGTTTTCAGACATGATGAGATTGAGGTACTTAGGGCCTGTCAAGGTGGGCAGCTATAATGGGATTAAATGTTTAATCAACAGGCATCCTGAAATGCAGATTCATTCCTCATTAGTTTATGAGAGTTAACCCATAGAATATTTGATAATAATAAAACTTGAATTTTTTGTGTGCTTACCGTATACTAGCCCTGAACCAAGCCCTTCACATGGATAATCCCACATATTACACATATCCACCCCATGAGACAGGTAATATGTGTTCCTATTCCAAAGATAAGGAGAGTCTTTCAAAGCTTAAACAACCTGCCAAAGATCACACAGCTAACAAGCAGGGGATAGGAATGGAACAATTACTATTAGGATCCTGTTTGAGAAAGAACCCTCAACATACTAGAGTTAAGTTTTTTAAAAAGTGGATTTATTTCCCTTTCACCTCAAATAAGTCTTGAGGGACCCAGGTTCCTGCTAATTTATTTCTCTACAGTACTTCACATGTGGCTTTCTCCTCACAACTCATCATGTCTGCATTTCAACCAATAGAAAGGATTAAAGGAGGAAGTAAAGTATGCCACCCTATCCTAAGAACATGCCCTAGCATTCAGACACAACACCTCTCCTTACCTAGTACCCTGGCATGTCTAATTCTAAGGGAATCTGGGAAATGCAGCGTTTTTCTTGGGAAGCTATTGCTCAGATAAAACCTGGGGGCTTCATTACTAAGGAGGAAGTAGAGGGTAGATACTGAGACAGGACTGGAATCTCTACTATAAGAGACACACCAGGAAAAATGTAAAATTTATAAAACTAAAATAAAGGCATTAATTGGATTCCTGGAAAATGCCAGCATTGAATGGGGTAGCTGGATGAAATGAGTCCAAGAAGAACATCGTCTAGGATTGGTCAGAGGCCAACCATTTTATTATCATAAAAATCCATTTAGGCATGACAGTGGACAGAGAGCACAGAAAATTAATATTCCTGGTAGGAACTTGCTGTGCACAATACAGACAAGTTTGTTGAAGAGAGTTGCATGGAGAAATCTGTAGAGGACTTTGAGGTAGTTATAAGTGAAATTCCAACTCAGTGGAAATCCCACTTTAGGGATAGAGTACTAACAAGCCAAGCACAACAAAAAGGTGATTGTTTCCTCATCAAATGTTGGTTAGAATTACAAAGGAATTTATCTCAGAATTTTTATAAATAGTGAACTCCCCTCAGATACTTAAAATAAAATTCAGTTTAAAGACATTAAATACATACTCAGAAACACATTTATGGGGAAACTTAGATGTAACTGAGGTACCTAAATTTCAGGCAGAGAAAGGAATGGGATTAGTGCAAAGAGAATCATTGTAGGTAAATATTTAGAGTTGAGGAGTTAGAACAAATACTCTCTGAGGAAGTTGCTTTGGGGAGTCAGGTTTTCATATAAGGAAAGATGTGAATAGCTTCTTGTAGGAATTCCTAAAGAGAATCCCTAAATAGAAATCCTCTGATTGGTACTATGATGAAGCTACACCTTTGACACTCTACATAATATTGAAAAAAACTTCAGGAATACTGATGATGCCTTTATCAATTGCCACATAGACCTGAGAAATATGAGAGAGGAGAGTAGAAACCTATATTGTGCCGCCACCTTCCCTATTTAGTGTACATCTCACTGTCAGTTATAAATAAAAATGCCTACATACATACATACATACTTATACACATATACATATGTACTATTCACCCAGAAACATTTAAAGGTACAATTTCGGGATGCACACAATGGCACTTGCCTTTAGCAGACAAACACAATGCAGCATCTCCCCAGTGTCTTCTGCCCCAACCAAGGGTGACCTGGTCTCATTCCTGGTCTGGTTTTCACATTTTCCTGTCATTAAAAGGTTTGCTGAAATCTTGGCACATTTGTTGACTACAGAAGACTCTTTAACTGCTTCTTCCCCCAAACCCTAACCTTAATATCTTCCTTTAATAGCTTGGTGAAGACTGAACTTTCACCATTAGAACACTTCTGCTTTAGATTAAGCTCAATAAGGTATTTTTGTCCTATTATACAAAGGTTTGTGGTAGTAAAATGCAGAACTACTGCTACATACTTACATCTCAAGTTCCAAGGAAAGACACAGGCACGGGAGGCTAGTGGAGAGAAGATACAGAGATGCAAACTGTGAATATATTTCTACTTCCCTGCTTCCATTCTACATCTGAGATTCAGGGAATAAACCTCAAATCGTCCAAATGCTTTCTCAGTAGAGCTTCCTCCAGGCAATTTCTTAGCAAATTATTTAAATTACAATTACCTCTCTGGTAACAACTAAGATTGCAAACCATCCACTTCAGTCCAACTATTCTCACTGCTTCTGGTTATGACTGGTGCCCTTTTGCCCCTTTGCCTTTACCTGGCTATTTCCTACCTGGAAGTCCCTCATTGTTTCTTACTTTATTTTTTTTAACTATGCTTTCATTGAAATAAACCATACATCAAGTCATAACTATGCAGCTCCGTGAATTTGAAATGAGGACTCCTGTGTAACTATTTCCCAAATCAAGGAACAGATCCTTTAAGTACCCTAGAAAGCCCCCTGATGCCTCCTTCCAGTTACTAGTAGCCCCTTTGTGCCTTCTCCCATACACAGCCTGACTTCTCTCACCATTGTTCTATTTCGACTGCTTTTGGAATTTCTATAAATGGACACATAAAATGTATGCACTTTTGTGACTGGATTTTTCTTTCAATATTATGTTTGTGATATTCATCCACATTGGTGGGTGTAGCTGTAGTTCATCCATTCCCATTGCTTTATAGTGGCCTGCTTAATAGGAATACCACACCTACTTATCCATTCTATGCTTAATGGATATTAGGTGGTTTCCACTATTGGGATAAAATAAATGATGCTGTTATGAAGATTATTGTGTAAGTCATTGGGTAAGTATATATGCATTTCCATTAGTTATATACCCAGGAGTAGAATTGCTGGGGTATGGGTATAATATGGGTATAATCAACTTTAGTAAATTTCTAAAGTGGTTGCATATATTTATTCTTCCTGTTGCAGTATATGAGCATTCTGATTGCACCATATTCTCACAGAAACTTGGTATTTTCTGCATTTTCCTTTTTACCTATTCTGATAGGCATGTAGTGGTATTATAATATAGCTCTAATTTGCATTTCCTTTATCACTAATGAGGATGGGCACCTTTTAAGAGATATTTTGGCTATCTGGATATTCTTTTTTGTAAAGTTCAACCCTTTTTCCCATTTTCTTTTGTTAGAGTGTCTGCCTTTTTGTTATTGATAGTGAGAGTTCTTTGTATATTATGGATATGATTACTTTATGAGTATGTATATTGCAAATATCTTCTCTCACTCTGTGGCTTGAATTTTCACTCTGTGGCTTGAATTTTCACTCTCTTAGTGAAATATATTGATTTGAAGAAAGCCTTAATTTTAAAGTAGTCCAATTTACCATCTTTTCTTTATTCCTAATGTGTTTTTCCATCCAATTTATAAAATCTTTGCCTACATCTCTTACATCCATGTTTATCGCTCAAGTCTTTATTTTAATAATAGCTTCATTGAGATATAATCCACATTCCATACAGTTTGCCCCGTCATTAAAATTATACAATTCAATCATTTTTCATATATTCACAGATATGTGCAACAAACATCACAGTGTTTTTAAAAAGAAACACTGAACATTTAGCTATCACCCCATAACCTTCATCCCACCCAGCCCAAACAACCACTAAAATCTGCTTTTTGTCTTATAGATTTGCCTATTCTGAACATTTCATAAAAATGAAATCATATAATATGTGCTCTTTTGTGATTGTCTTCTCTCACCTAGCATAACGTTTTCAACATGTTGTAGCATGTATCAGGGCTTCATTCCTTTTTATGGCCAAATAATATTCCATTTCATAGATACACTACATTTTATTTATCTATTCACCAGTAGATAGACATTTAGAAGTCTTCATGTCTTGGTCTTACCTTTTATATTTATATTTACCATCCATTTAAAATTGAATTAGGTGTATGATGGGAGGTAGAAATTCAAGATTCATTTTGTCCTATATGGATATCAAATTAACATAGGGCCAGTTATTGAAAAGGTCATCCTTCTTCCCACTGCATCAGGGTGTTTTCTTTATAACGAGTCAGAAGGCTGTATATATGTATTTCTGAACTCTCTATTCTGTTCCATTTGTCTGTCTTACTATCCTAGCACCAAGCCCATAATATCTCAGTTACTATATGATAATAATTATAATCTTGGATTGCACAAATCCTCCAAATTTCTTCTTCCTCATCTTCTTTAAGATTGCCTAGGATATTCTTTGTCATTTGAATTTCCATATAGATTTTTAGATCAAATTTTCAGTTTCAAAAAAAATGGTTAGAATTTTCTTTGGGATTACAATGGATATATAGATCAGTTTGTGGAGAAATAATATCTTTATACTGAGTCTTCCATTCTATTATGTTTACAATGTATATCTCTCATTTGTTTGGATTTTCTTAATATTTTTCAAGAATCATGCATGGTTTTCTTTGGAGAAATCTTGCACAAATATTTTAAAAGAGATATTTGAAGTTCTTCAAAGTAAATGGTATCATTTTTCCTGCTATTTTTTATACTTAGTGCACATCTGAATTTGCAAGGGATTATGGCTTACTCATATTTTTAACTCCTGCTCCTAGCATATTATAAGTGATTACTCAATATTTGTAAAACGAATGAATAGAAGAGTGAATGTCTATAATAGATTGGTTTTTTCCATCCCCCCTCTTCCAGAAAAACATATTCTTAATCTTAATCCCATTCTGTGGGTGTGAACCAATTGTAAATAATATCTTTTGAAGATGTTATTTTTAGTTAAGGTACAGTGACTAAATCAGGATGGGTCTTAATCCTATTACTAGGGGCCTTATAAAAACAAAGCTACAGAGAGGAGTCAGGAGCCAGAAGTCAATAGAAGTGGAAGAGAAAAGCGAGGATATGCCCATGTGATGGGAAAGCCAAGTGTATTAGTCAGGGTTCTCTAGGGAAACAGAACTGAGAGGAGATATCTGTAAATAGTATGGGATTTTATAAAATTGTCTCATGCAACCGTGGGGATACCCAAGTCCAAATTCCATAAGGCAGGCTGAAAGTCAGAGGCTCCGATGAAGGTCCTTGATGAGTTCCCAGGAGACACTGGCTGTCCAAAGTAGAGATGGGGATTTTCTCTCTGAATGCTGAAATCACTTCTCCTTTTAAGGCCTTCAACTGATTGGATGGGACGTCACTCATTGCTGATGGCAAACTCCTCAGATAATTGTAGATGTAACCAGTCATCTATGCAAAAACCTCACTGATGATTAAAGTCCATGAAATGCCCTTGTATTACAATTAGCCTAGTGCTTGTTTGACCAAACAACTGGGCACCATTACCTGGCTGAGTTGACACATTAGCCTAACCATCACACCAAGGAACCTAAGAATTGCTGGCCAACTAGAACTCTTCTGATTCCCAGAAGGAACAAGCCTTCTAGCTTCTGAAATTTTAAGCCAATAAATTCCTGTTGTCAAGCCAACCCATTATATGGCATCTGTCTTAGCAGCCTAGAAATTATGACAATGTCTAAATTCCATGAAGCCTTACGTTCTTACCCAAGCCCATATCTGCAATCTTTCTATAAGCTCTACCTAAATAATTTGTCACAAATATATTTTGTACTACCTCTGATACATCCTCTATTTCCAAAAACTACTAATCAGTGCACCAAATCAAATATAGTTTAATTGATGTAAGTCCTAGTCATCATGTAACCCATGCAGCATAATCTCCTACATTTAGAAAGATTTAACAGATGTTTTTAAATTAGCTAAGAAGGTAAAAAAGAAATTGAAAATAGGACCTGGCGATCTGTGAAATTGTGTTACTCTGTGTGTGTGTGTGTGTGTGTGTGTGTGTGTGTGTACTTGCAGCCTCTTCTCCTTGCCTTTCTCTATTTTATGGCTTCAGTTCTCTCAACCTGCCTCCCAGATAAACAGTGATCTTAAGGATTCTAGTCCCTCTCCTCACTGGAACCCTCCAGCAGGGCACCATGCTCCAAATACATTGCTTACCTTGTTAATCACCTGCTGAGGGACTGGGTGCTGTGGGGGAGAACTGGCACTGGCAGCGAGCAGACCACATTCACTTACTGGGCAAGGGTCCTTCCATCTGGAAAGTCCATTTCCTCATCTGAAAAGCAAAAAGCACTTATAAAATGAGCTAAATCAATGGAAGTTCCTTCCTATTACTGATAACAACCTGGCAAAATATTTTCAAACAAGAGCATTTATTGCTGATATTAACCTTTCTAAATTATCTTAGTATTAGACACTTGCTTGTACCAGAGAAGTACACAATTACATTTCCTATACTCATACACATTATATCCATGCACGCTGCCTGTTCAGAGCACCTTTTCTACCCACAGGGGTGTTTGAAGTCTATTATTTTTCCACTGCCCAAAAATGATGGGGAGAATGAGTGAGAATCATCTACAAGGCACATATATCTACTTACCAGGGTTTGCTTGCATGCTTTCTACTTGGACTGTGAGTAGGGTTGTCAGATTTAGCAAACAAAAAATACAGGATGCCCAGTTAATTTGAATGCTAAACAACAACTATTTTAGTATAATATGTCACAAATACTGCATTGTACTAAAAATATTGCATTATAACAATTTTACTTATACTAAAAAATTATGCCCCATGTAATATTTAGGACATACTTATACTAAAAAATTATTCACCATTTATCTGAGATTCAAATTTAATTGGATATCCTGTATTTTATCTGGCAACCCTAGCTGTGGAAAAAGGAGAAATAGAGTGATAGTTTGAAAAGTCTGTTTGGAGAATTCCCTGGCTTTCTTTGCAAAGATCAGCTCTAGGGAGATATTTCAGGAGGCTAAAACATTCTCCAAAATATCCCTTGTATCCCTCCACCCAAGTCTACAACCTACCTGCATCTGAACTTAGGGACATCATTCTACTAGGGAAGGCACTTGATCCCATACTTTCTCTTAGTTAAGGATTTCCTCCCACATTTATTCTCTCTCCTGCATTGTCAAATTTTCCTTCCCTATTGGACTATTTCCATCAGTTAAAAAAAGTTCTCTTGATCCCACATCTTCTTTCAGCTACAAACCCAGTTACAAAAATCTATCAAAGAGCTATGTGTACTAGCAGTTTACTCATACTCACCTTCTAGTTTCTCCTCAACCAACTCCAGAAAGGAATACCCCTTCCATCACACTGACTCTCCTCTGTTAACAGGCACAGTGTCAAACTTATAAGTAGAGGGTGTGGGAAGGCACTGAAGGAAGTAGAGGCCTCTCTTTTTGGTTCCAATTAGCTTTGTTACTGCATAGCCTACTAAACTACGATAGCTAGAAGCAAGCTTTAAGGTAACCTTTTTAATGATGCTTTCTGAAGTAGCATGTTCCTTTTGGAAAAAAAATGGAGAATTAAATAGAATAAAAAAGAAAAATGAGCTATCATGATGCCAAAATAACATATAGATTATATAACCTTACTAAAATGTTTAAGTATTATATGGTATTAAAATATAGTACATTTTAATACAATTTTATAACATGGTTACCTTTTTTACTTACTGTCTCATGAATGTAATCGCAATAAATATGACTATATAATATCATGTTACTGGCTGCTTGTCTCCCAATGTCTGAATTTCCATAATTTATTTAAATAATTCTTTTTGGTGTGTTCCTTAAATGACTACATTGTTTTACCTATACTTTGCTTTTACAAAAACAAAAAAATATTGTTTTAAACTATATATTCTTAGGACCTAATCCCTTAACAGCTTTAATTCTTCCTTTATGTAATAATGGATACCAATAGGTTAATTAGATAAATGATTCCTGTTTATTGTTTAGCAAAAATGTCCACTTTCATAGTAGTTTCATGACTTTTCTTAGTGATTCCAAAGACGGAAATTTTGAACAACATGATGAGTTGACCCACTATATATTCTAGGTTTCAAAGTGCTTCTCCTTTCCTCAGTCACACCACAAAATTCACCCAGCAGCTAGCTAGGATGACTTTGTGTAAGACAGTCATAGATTGGTTCCACCTTTTAAAAACTATTGACTATATAATACCTTAGTCTTATATTTCCCATAACAGAGGATTAAAATGGAATTCAAAGATGGTCAAGTAATGGTCTAGGGCAGAGGCTGGCACACTACAGCCTATAGTGTCTGTTTATGTAAATAAAGTTTTATTGGAACACAGCCATTCCCATTCGTTTACATATCATCTATGGCTGCTTTCATACTAGAATGGCAGAGCTGAGTAGTTGACAAGAGACAGACTGACCCACAAAGCAAAAATATTTATATCTATCCTTTACAGAAGATGTGATTCCCTTGTCTAGTGTGATGCCTTGTTCCCTACAAAGCCAGTTGAAAAAGTAATTTCACTAAGGCAATTTGCTAATCTAGGTCAACCAATAAACATACTTTTATTGAGCTACTACCCTGATTTCAGCATTCTTGGAAATAAAATTGAGGTATAATATATATGATCTGCATATATAAGAAATTTACCATAAAGTCATGGAGACAAAGTATCAACACAAATATAATGCCATGAGAATATATAATTGTTATTGAAGGTAATGCATGTTCTTAAAACACCTGCAATTTACAAATGATACTCTGTATCATTCCTACAATTCCAAGAAGAGACCTCACTGAAATATGTTGGCTAACTGATTGAGGCCATCTAAAATCATGTTTGGGTGGGTGGATCCTTCAGTTCTACATCCTGGGAGCTATTCCTGATTTGGAAAGAACTCCCTAAATTAGTTCCCTTAAACTAGTAACTTCTTGATAAATGACACACACATTAAATTGCATCAATAACCAGGATGTTCCTACGGTGCAATGAATTTCGCTAACTCTGAACAATGGATAAATGGCTCATCTAGTCTGTTTAAATGACCTGTTTGCTGTTATCTGCACACAGTAATTTACTGGAGGAAATTGGATTTTGGTGGCCTATACTTCCTGCTTTGTTCATGTTGGGCTTCATCCCTCTTCTATTCTGACTCTTAAATGAGTCAATCTTACTTCAACATGATGCTTTTAAAGTCTAATACTTTGTGAAGAATTCTTTTATGATACTCATGAAATTAAAATGAACAACTTGCTGTTGAGCATATTCTCATAAGACTATGAAAATGAAGATGGATGAAATGTTAAGAAAATATTCCTAGAGATGTTCTGCAATTCAGAAAAGTCGCCCCATATAATAACACTCTTAATTGATTTAATTTTCTCTTTGAACACTTGACGAAGTGAAATGAACAGGTATAGCACTGAAAGTATTTATATTTCAGGTGAACAAAACCTCTCTAAATCATGAAAAGCCAGTACAGATATTTATGTTAACTTGCTGCCTGCTGCTGCTAAAAATGGGAACAAAAGTGGCTCCTCCAATCAAACTCTGACATTGAACTTAATGAAGCAATCAATCAGCCAACCAAGAAGCATCTGTTGAGCATCTCTTTAACGCACAGGATTGTTCCGGGTACTCTAAAATTCGGATTCTGATTTTTAAAGAAGTGACCATTTAATTTAGAAAAAGATAATATAGGTGGAAAATAGTGAAAGATTAAAGAAATAAAATTAAGTGAAAACAGAAATCATATCACATTTTTGGTCTCCCAAGAGATTATCCCACCACTTAATACATACAAAAGGCTAAATAAGTTATTTGTAAATGAAATCTTTGATAAGGACAAATTTGTGATTTATAATCCCCACATGTAGCAGAGTTCAGGAAAAATTGTCAATTGGTTTTAAGGTAGGTTAAGAAATGTTTAATTAAGTTGTGGACTTTTAGCTTACCCTTTAAGGATGGAAAGATTTAGGTAAGCATACTGTTGAGGAAGACCTTCCAGAGAATGGGGAAAACATGACCAAAAGCACAGAAATGGAAATGGGTACAGCATATGAGTGAAAGCTGATCTAAGTTCATGTTAATCAATAGGAAAATTCAAGCTAGATTATCATGCACCCTTTAAAACCAGGAAGATTTGGATTAGATTGGCATAATGAGCTACAATTAGCATTTCCATGTTCTTAAAAGAGGTTGGGGTGGTTATGAAAGGGGTGTTTTTTTTTTTTACAGGAAGAATTATCCCAAAAAAGTAGGCTTTATAATAGGTTTTTAAATTGGGGCCAGGATTTATTTAGTTTTATAATTGGCTGAAATAAGTATGGGTTTCTCATTGTGAACTATAACTTGTTAACTTTCTAAGTAATATTTGACTATATTCGACTGAGGAAACTGTATTCATTAAACTTGACTAATATTTTGTGACACCGTATCTCCAATTTTTTAACTTAAAGCCAAGAGCCCTTTTTCATTTGTACCAAAGGTCAGTGTAATATCTAAATTCCCTGCAATTCCATCCTCTTCTATGTTCATTAGAAGCCCAAAGCAGAATTCAAAGTGATGGTTAACTTTTTCATATACAAGGAGGAATACACAATATGGATTATCATTGTTCTACTAAAATACTTTTTGTTGTTTTTCCTATAAATATATAATTAGCCTAGCAAATTTCCTTCAGGCTTCTTATTTGAAATTTTTGTATAATACCCCCTACTCAAATCAATGACTCTTCTTCTAGAACCAAGCTAAATTAGTTGATTATCTAGTCTACAGATATAGGATGTAAAAATACTGAAAGTAATCTAAAATACATGTGATTTGCAACAAAGGTAAAGAATATGCAGTTAATCAAAGGCAAGCTAATAACGTTTGTAGGAAGAAGACGCTTAGGAGCTAATTGAAGTCATGAAGGACACAGGTCAGCAAAGGTTCATTGTTGAGCTGCTACTCAGCAGGTAATGTTACATTAGAATGAGCAGCAAGTTGAAATTAAGGGTAAGCACAGTCCAGATGAAAATTAGAGACCCCTAGAAGCAGCAGGTTAGGAGATACCAGTGAATTTAATCATGAAAACTTCAGGCAGCATCTTGGATAACTCACTAAGCTCTATGTCAATGCCCTCGCCCTTGCTTTAATAATAATTTTTAAAATGCCTTTTATATCTTCCAGAAAACTGAAGTTATCAGGTGAGATCTTCATCACTTTCTCAGTAACTCTTATCCACAAAGCCACAGTCATCTATATTTACACACACACACACACACACACAAGGGGGAATCATTTCCTTCCCTATGAGAAATTTAGGTACAACTTCTATTCATGGCCAACACTTCCACCAGTCCTTTATATGTGTTCTGATACCTACCCCATCATTTATCCCCTCTCCCATTTTATCAGTGCTCTTACTCCATGACGAGCTCCAATCCTGAAAATTCTTTCCTAAGACCCAGTCTCCCTCTAGCCATTTTCCTATCTCTGCTTGCCTCTGAAAAAGTAACTAATATTTCCTATCTCTATTTCCTGCTATTCCTTCCTTATCTCATCCCTGTAATCTCACTTCAAACCCCACAGCTCTAGAGAAACTAAGTTCACCAAAGCTGCCAATAACTTCCTATTTGTCTAATTAGGCAATTCCTTATTTACCTGTAACTCTCCAGTGCATTATTGGTTATTTCACCCTCAAGATTCCCTCTTCTCTTAACTTCTATGACTCACTTTCCTCACACTTTTTATTTTTCTCTGAAAGGTCAATCCTGGTATCCTTTATGAAATGTTCTTCCATTAGGCCATTTCCTCTGCATTCTGCTCTTTTTTTACAAGCACTATTTAGAATGACTTACCACTTTTGGATTTTTTAGTGAACATATTATTGATAGTTATTATACAGTTACAAAAATTAACAGTGCATAACATAATGGCTTGATGAACTTTCACAAAGTGAACATACTCGTGTGACCACCTCTAGAATGGAATATAATATGATCATGATCCAGAAGTCCTTCTCATGCACCTGTCCAGGAAATACCAAGCTCTTGCCCCAAGCTCAAGCATTATTGACTTCTAATACTACAAATTAGTGTTGCTTTTTTATACATGGGATCATACAGTACATACTCTTTGGTGTTTGGCTACTTTTGCTCAATATTACATCTGGGATATTCATCTGTGTTGATATGTATAACTGTATTTTGCTAATTCAACCACAAAGGAATTTTTCCATTTTACTGGTGGTATTTTCAGTTTGGGACTATTATAAGTTGTGCTGCTGTGAACAATCTTACACATAACTTTTGATATACATATATACAAATATCAATTAGAGTATAATTCTAGGAGAATTTCTGGGTCATATAATATGCATATTATCAGCTTTAGTATACATTACTAAAGAGTTTTTCAAAGTGGTTATATAAATTTACCTCCCAACAGTGAGATTTCCAGTTCTTTGTCCTTGCCAATACTTGATATTGTCTCTATTTTTCATTTTAGCCATTTGGGTAGATATGAAATTACATGTCATTGAGGTTTCAAGTTGCATTATTCTCTAATGACTAATGATATTGGGCATTCTTTTTCATATGCGTATTGGCCTTTTTGATATTCACTCTTTTGTGAAGTGACTATTTAAGTCTTTTGCCCACATCTGAATTTGTAGAAGTATTTTTGTATTTTATATATCAGTTCTTTGTCAGATATATTTATTATAAATATTTTATTCCATTTTGTGACATGCATTTTTACTCTCTTAGCTGTGTCTTGATAAATAGAAGATCTTAGTGTGAATGTAGCGCAATTTCTTAGTCTTCTCCTTTATGAATAATATTTTTCATGTTCTGTTAAAGAAGCAATTGCCAATTCCAGGGTCATAAAGCTATTCCATATTAGGTTCTAGAAACTGTACAGTCTCCATTTCACATTTAAATCTACAAATAATCTGAAATGGATTTCAGTATATGGTCTTATACAGAGGTCAAGATCCCATTTTTTCTATATGAATATCCAATTTCTGCTCTCAGCTTTATTATTTTTTCTTCTAAGTTTCTTGGATTTAATTTATTGTTTCTTTAACTCTCATCTTGAGATTTTGAGCCTTTCTTCTTTCTACTATTTGCACTTAGGGTATAAAATTTCCTCAAATGCTGTTATATCAGTCAGCATTCAACCAGGAGATATAAATTGCACAGCAATTTGAACATAAGTTCACTATAAAGAGTTATTAATTATAACAAAGAATTTCCTATTAAGATATAAGGAGAAATAAATACAAAAAATATCAGCTATATGTTGCAATTACTTCTTCTAGAAATGAGGCAGAGCATCCAAGGAAGGAAGTCTGGAAGAGCAAGCCCCACTTGCTGCTCCTAGCAGGAATCCAGACCTCATTAGAGAGGGCACAGGCTTGGCCCATTGGATGACAGTAGGCTGAGGTGGAACAATGGTGGAACTTAATGGAAAGCTGCCTTCTGAAATACCAGGGGAACCTGCCAATATGAAATGTGTGCTGGAAAGCTACATGCAGGAGTGTTGTGCTGAAAAGTGCTCTGTGGGGATACTGGGGAAGCCACTAGGGAGAGGTACAAAGCTGTGGGACTCACTAGGAATGAACACTGCTGGCATACTGTGCACATCCAGCTTACGCCCATTTCAGAAATGGAAACATACTGGAAGGAGGCAGAAGCCTCTACTTTTTGCTGTGTCCTTTCAGCGCCCTCTACTGACACATTTAATATAGTGTCAGCTGACAAAAGAGAAATGCTTTACAGCGTTCAGCAAGACAATGTGGCTGGAATTGGTGTTGAAAGGTAATAAATTAATAACTGGCATAAACTGTATCCTAAAAGTTTTGACATGTCATTTTCATTATAATGAACAGATTTCTAATCTGCATTGTGATTTTCTTCTTTGACTAGTGGGCTGTTCATAATTATATTGCTCAATTCCAAATATTTGGGAGATTTGCAGTTATTTATTTGTTCCTGATTCTTGGCTTAATCTGTTTTTGTGAAATAACATATTTGGAATTATTTCAATTCTTTAAATTTTGTGGAGTATTGTCTTATGGCCCTACAAATGATCAAACTGATAAAGATTCGTTGTGTATTTAAAATGAAAGTCTATTCTGGCATTGTTGATTGCAAGGTTCTATACTGATAAAGAAGGCCCCAACTTTATTTTGACCATGTGGATGAAGAAAAAGATTTCCTCTATCTCTGAAACATCTCTCAAAATCCATCTTGGTTTATAGATATTCACAGTAAAACGGTTACTGAGCTAGAAAATTGGGAATCATCTTCAATTCTGCTTCTCTTATTTTCCTCATCTAATCAGTCACCAAGGTAAGCCAATATTATCTTCTAATATTTCCAAAACTTTTCTCATTTCAGATACTAATGATTTCATTCAGGTGATTTTCATTTCTTGTGTGGAAGAGAATAAAAACTTAAATTATAAAACAGTTCCCTCTCGGATCCTGGAGAGTGGCGGGGAAGGCTGTCTGTTACCCCTTGGGGGATTCCTGGGGTCCACAGATGGGAGGCGGAACCCAAACAGGCAAGCAATGCCGATGCGGCCACCATGGGGAACAAATAGGCCATTTTCACCCCAAAGCAGCTTAACAACTACCAGCACTGCCCATAAGAAAGACATCGTCAAGCTCCGCCCACGCTTCTAGGAGCTGGCCCTCAACCTTGTCCTCATTGTCCACGTGTGGTTGAGCCTCATCACCCAGATGTCACACATCTGGAAGAATCTCTTCAAGGAAAGTATGTGGAGGCTTTTTCTGAGGACGGGGAGGGGAAACCTCACCTTCAACGACTTTGTGGACATGTTTTCTGTGCTCTGAGTCTGCTCCCCGTGAGCTCAAGGCAGACAAAGCAATCAAGATCTACGACCGCGTCCGGTAACTTTGAAATTATTATTATTTTTAAATGAAAACAAAAACACTACGACTTGGATCCCGACAGCTTCATCTGCAGGGAGAACCCGGAGCTGACACTGGCGGGGCTCACCAAGTCGGAGCCGGACTTGCGTGCCACAGGGTCCTTGAGGAAGCTTTCACCGTGGGCAAGCTGGGTTTCCCCTGCTCCAAGGCAGCAGGCTAAGCTTCCTAAGAATCTGCTGGCTAAGGCCCGCCAGATTCTCAGCACTTTCCGCGTCGGAATCTGAGCACACTACGGATGCCGCTGGAGCCCAGAAGCCCTCCACTCAGCCCTGCTACCTGCAGCGGAGTGACTTCCAGGCCCCAGGAAAAGAGCTGTGGCCTCTGAGGTGTACACCCAAGAACATTTCCTGTGGCCCGTTAAGCAAAACCAAACCAAACCAAACATCCTATCCAGGGAAGTGGCGTTGTGAAGGTAGGGCCCCTCCCAGGCCCTGCTAAGGTCTGGCTCGGGACCCATGGCCCCTCCACAAGCCTTCCCATTCTCCCCATCTCCCCCAGACCCCGTCTTTAAATGCCCCCACCGGGAGTGGGAAACAATAAACGTAAAGGGGGGTGGTGGTGGTAAAGCACTTGGCAGGCACCCTGAGAGCCCATGGCAAATTCACATTTTAAAAAATTATAATTTTAAGAAGAGGATTTTTTTTGTTTGTTTGTTTTTTGCTTCTCCAAAACCCTAGGCTGGGTGGGCCACCCCATTCCCACCCCTCTACACCTCCTCCCCCACCGCTCAATGTGAAGCTTTGTCAACCGTGGGTCCAAGGGCTCTGTCCCTGTTTCTGCCTCTGGGTCATGGAAGGGTAAGTTCCTTACTTTCTTCCCCAAGGGTGTGGAATCGTCACTGGTGTATGCTCTCCACTGATTTGTGCATTCCTGGAAATAAAGCAGTTTCATGTCCCTGTAAAAATCGACTACAACAACAACAAAACAGTTGCCTAAGGTTTCCTGGTTTCCAGTATTTATTAACTCAAGTCTACCCACTTGCCAGAATATCTCTAAAGCACAAATCTAGTCGTATGAATCATTTTTTAGCAAGGATTGTTATTGAGAGTCCTAATAAGAGAAGTCAGAGACAAGTGTATACATTTTAAAAATTTATATATAAACCTATTTTCTTTTTTCGGTTTACTTTTATAAACAAACAACCCCCTTTCCCCCCATACCTCATCTCTGTCTTCCCTATCTAACTGCTAATCTGCTTTCTATCTCTGCAAATATGCTATTTCTAGTCATTTCTTATAAGTAATATCATACAATTTTTGTCTTTCACTGAGCTTAATGTTTCCAAGGTTCTTCTATGTTGTAGCTTGACTCATAACTTCATTTATTCTTAGGGCAGAATAACGTGCCATTGTGTGATTGTGTGTAGGTACCACATTTTGTTAATCCATTCATTTGTTAATGGACATTTGGGTTGTTTCCAGCTCCTGGCCTTGTCAATAATGCTGCTATAAACATTGGCATACAAATATCAATTTGAGACCTGCTTTCACTTCTCTGTGAATATACATAGGAGTGGAATTGCTGGGTCATGTGATAATTCTATATTTAACTTTTTGAGGAACCTCTATATTGCTTTCCAGAGTGGTTGCACCATTTTACATTCCCACCAACAATGCACCAGAATTCCAATGTCTCTGCATTGGACTCTCCAACACTTGTTATTTTCTGTTTTTCTTTTTAAATAATAGTCACCTTTGTTGGTGTGAAGTGGTACTTTGTTGTGGTTTTAATTTGTACTTCTTTAATAGCTAATGGTGTTGACCATCTTTTCATGTGATTATTGGCCATTTGTACATCTTCTTTGGAAAAAATGTCTATTCAAATCCTTTGCCAATTTTTTAAATTGGGTTGTTTGTCTTGTTGACTTGCAGGAGATTTTTATATATTCTGGATATCAACCCTTATCAGAAATATGGTTTGAAACCCTATAGGTTGTCTTTTCACTTTGTTAATAATTTCCTTTGATGCACACAAGTTTTTAAATTTCAATGAAATCAAATTTATCTATTGTTTCTTTTGTTGCTTGTGTTTTGGGTGTCATATCTAAGAATCCATTGCCAAATCTCAGGTCATAAAGATTTGCCCCTATGTTATCTTCTAAGAATTTTATGGATTTAGCTCTTATATTTAATCCTTGATTCATATTGAATTGATTTTCATATATGGCATAAGGTGGAGGTCTAAATTCATTCTTCACATGTGTATATCCAGTTTTCTCAACACCATTTATTGAAGAGACTGTTTTTCCCCACTGCATATACTTAGTACCCTTGCAAAAAAAGCAAGTGGTCATAGATGTGTGGGTCTACTTCTGAACTTTCAATTCTGTTCCACTGATCTACTTGTCTATCTTTGTGCCAGTACCACACTATTTTGATGACTATTGCTTTGTAATACATTTTGAAATTGAGAAGTGTGAGTTCTCCAACCCTGCTTTTTCTTTTCAAAATTGTTTTGGCTATTCAGTGTCCCTTGCAGTTATATATAAATTTGAGGTTTGTCTTTTCCATTTCTGCCAAAAAGGCTGCTGGGATTTTAATATAGATTGCATTGAGTTTGCATATTGCTTTGGGTAATATTGACATATTAACAATGTTAAATCCTCCAATCCATGAATATGGGATGTCTTGCCATTTATTTAAGTCTTTAGTTTCTTTCAGCACTGTTTTGTTTTTCCATATAAGGTCTTTTGTATCCTTAATTAAATTTATTCCTATTTTATTATTTTAGGTGCCATTGTAAATAGAATTGTTTTCTTCTTCGGATTGTTCATTGCTATGGTATAGTAACACAATTCTTTTTTGTCTGTTGATCATATACACTGCCACTTTGATGAATTCACTTATTAGTTCTAATAATTTTCTTGTGGATTCCTTTGGGTTCTCTCTATATATAATTATGTCATCTGCAAATAGAGCTAATTTTATTTCTCCCTTTCCAATTTGTATACTCTTTCTTTCTTCCTTTCTTACTTTCTCCCTTTTCCCCTCCCTCCCTCCCTTCTTTCCTTCCTTTCTTCCTTTGTGTAATTGCACTGGCAAGAACTCCTAGTACAATACTGAATAGGAGTGGTGAAAGCAGGCATCTTTGTCTTGCTCCTGATCTTACAGGGAAAGCTTTAAGTCAAGTATCATGTTACCTGTGGGCTTTTCATAAATGGCCTTTATCATATTGAGAAACTTCCCTTCTGTTCCTACTTTTCTGAATACTTTTATCAAGAAAGATTATTGGATTTTGTCAAATGATGTTTCTGCATCTATTGAGATGGTCATGTGTTTTGTTTTGTTTTGTTTCCTTTCATTCTATTGATGTCATTTATTACACTGATTTTCATATGTTGAACCTCCCTTGCATTTCTGAATCCCACTTAATCAGTTTGCTAATGTTTTGTTAAGGAATTTTGCATCTATATCCACAGGGAAATTGGTCTGTAATTTTCTTTTCTTGTGGTGTTTACCAGGCTTTTGTATCAGAGTAATGGTGGCATCATAAAATGGATTAGGAAGTGTTCCCTCCTCTTGAATTTTTTGGAAGAGTTTGAGATGGATTGGTATGAATTCTTTAAGTGTTTGGTAGAATTCACCAGTGAAGTCAACTGGTCTTGGACTTTTCTTTGGTAGAAGGTTTTGATTATTGTTTCAGTCTCATGATTTTTACAGGTTTATTGATGTTTTCTATTTCTTCTTGAGATGATTGGGTAATTGACTGGCAATTTTCCATTCCTTCTAAATTATCTAGTTTGTCAGTGTAGAATTGTTCATAATGTTCTTTTATAACCCTTTTTATTTGTCAGGTCAGTCGTGATATCACCATTTTCCATTCTGATTTTAGTTAATTGCATCATTTCTTTTTTTTTTTTTTTTTTTTTTTTTTCTTTCTCACTCTAGCTAAAGGTTTGTCAGTTTTACTGATATTTTCATAAAAAATTTATTATCTCAATTGCTTTTCTATTTGTCATTTCATTTATTTCAGCTCAAATCTTATTTCCTTTCTTCTGCTTTGTGTTTACATTGCTTTTGTTTTTCTAATCCCTCAAGATATAAAGTTAGGTTATTAATTTGAGATCTTCCTTCTTTAACATAGACATTCTTAGCTATAAATCTCCTTGAGTGCTCTCTTCACTGAATCCCATTCATTTTTTGTTATGTCTTTGTTTTCCTTAGTTTCTAAGTATTTTCTAATTTCCCTTGTGATTTCTTCAATAGGTTAAATTGGTTGTTTCATAGTGTGCTGTTTAATTTCCACATTTTGTAAATTTCCAGTTTTTCCTTTGTTATTGATCTCTAGCTTCACTCCACTATGGTCAAAGAGGTTACTTTTATAATTTCAGTATTTTTAAATTAGTTTAGGCTTCTCTTGTGCCCTAATACGTTCCATTCTAGGGAATAATCCATGTGTCCTTGAAAAAAATGTGCATTCTGCCACTTTGGGGTGAAGTGTTCTATATATGTTGGTTAGATCTGGTTGGTTGACAATGTTGTTCAGGTCCTCTATTTCCTTTTTGCTCTTCTGTTTAGATATTCTATCCAGTGTTGAAAGTAGTGTATTGAAATATCAAACTATTATGTATGGTAGAGCTTTCTATTCCTCCTTCAATTCTGCCAGTGTTTGTGTCACATATTTTGGTGCTCTGCTTTTAGGTACATATATGTTTATAATTGTTTAATCTTCTTGTTGAATTGATCTTTTAATTGATAGTTAATGCCTTCTTTCCCTCTTGTAACAATTTTTGGCATGAAGTCTATTTTTTCTGGTATTAATATAACCACTCTGCTTGCTTTTGGTTCTTATTTGCATGATAAATTTTTTCCATCCTTTCACTTTCAACCTGTTTATAGCTATGGATCTAAGATGGGTCTTTTGTAAACAGTGTATACTTGTATCAGGTTTCTTTATTCATTTTACCAATCTCTGATTTTTGATTGAAGAGTTTAATCCATTTATGTTTAGGGAAATTATTGATAAGTCAAGATTTACATCTGCCATTTTGCTTGTTATTTCTTGTAAATTTTATACCTTTTTGTCTCTCCCTTCCTCTATTACTACTTTCCTTTTTGTTTAGGTGATCCCTTATAATGAGCCATTTTGACTTATCCTTTCATTTTGTGTACATATTTTTAGATATTTTCTTTATGGTTACCATGGGAATTACATTTAGCATATTAAACCTATTACAATTTAGTTTGTATTAATTGCAACTTGCCTTCAATAACAGAGATATTCACAGTACCCACTGCCCTCCATCACTCCCTTTTATGCTGTTCATGTCACAAATTACAACTTTATACATTATGTGCCCACTAACAAAATTTGTACTTGCTTTTTATGCATTTGGATTTTCAGCCTTATAAGAAATAAAAGATAGCATTTTCCTTACTGTTACTCATGCCAGAGACTTTTATTTCACAATCCAGCATTAAGATACAGTCTAGTGTTCTTTCCTTTTAACATCGAGGACTTCCTTTAGAATTTCTTGTAATACAAGTCTAGTGATAATGAACTCCACCAGTTTTTGTTTTTCTACAGATGTCTTAATTTCTGTCTCATGTGAAGTACATCTTACCTAGAGATATTTTTCTCAGGTAGCAGTATTTTTTTTTCATTCAGCACTTTAAATATGTCCACCCACTGTCTTCAGGCCTGCATGATTTCAATTCAGAAAGCAGATGCTAATCTTATTAACGATCTATCATATGTAACATATTCCTTATCACTTGCTCTTTTTATAATTCTGTCTTTGACCTTGGCTTTGAAGAGTTTGATCATAATGTCTCTTAGTGTATATCTGCTTAAGTTTATCCTGCTTGGTGTTTCCTGAGCATCTTGGATTTGTATATTCATATCTTTCATCAGATTTTAGAAGTTTTCTGCCATTAGTTCTTCAAATATTATTTCTGACCCATTATCTCTATCTTCTCATTCAGGGTCTTCTATAATGTATATATTGGTATACTTAATGGTGTGTCAAGTTCCTCACACTCTGTTAATTTTTTTATTCTTTTTTTCTTTTCTACTTCTCAACTTGGACAATTTCAATTGTTTTTTCTTCCAGTCCACTGATTTCTTTCTTCTGCCTCCTCCATTCTGCTTTTGAACCCCTCTATTGAATTTTTCACTTCAATTATTGTGTTTTTGACTTTCAGAATTTCCATTTGGTTCTTCTTTATAATTTCTATCTAATTATTAAAATTCTTATTTTGTTCATATATTGTTTTCGTGATTTTCTTTAGTTCTTTGTCCATGTTTACCTTTAGTTCATTGATCCTATTTATGATTGGTATTCTAAGATATTTGATTAGTAATTCCAGAGACTGAACTTCCTCTAGAATATTTTCTGTCAAATTCTTTTTATCCTTTGCCTGGACCATAATTTCTAGTCTCCTTGTGTGTTTTATAATTTTTTGTTGATAACTGGATATTCTGAGTATTATGTTGTGCTCACTGTGGAAATTCATTTTTCCTTCTCTTCAATCTGCTAGTCTAATAACAAGAAGGAAAAAGGAGGAAAGAAAGAAAGAAAGAGTGAGGGGAAAAAAGGAAAAAATACTAACAGACAAAATTCCTATTGTGGTAGTTTGAAGCTGTATCTACCCAAAACAAACATGATCTTAAATCTAACCCATTCCTGTGAATATAAACCCATTGTAAGTAGGGCCTTTTGATGAGATTACTTCAGTTAGGGTGTAACTACCTCAATCAAGATGGGTCTTAATCCCATTACTCAAGTCCTTTATAAATGGAATGAAGACAGTGAGAGAAAGAGAAAGCCATGGAAGTAAGAAGGTGAAAGCAATAAAACCCAGGAGAGAAGGGAGAGAGAAACAGACACTGCCATGTGCCTTGCCATGTGGCAGAGGAGCCAAGGATCACCAGCAGCCGGTCTTCAGGAAGAAAGCATCACCTTGATGACAACTTGATATGGACATTTTCCTGGACTCCCAAGTGTAAGTGAATAAATTCCCATGCTTAAGCTGAACCATTTCATGGCTCTATGAAGCACCTAGGAAACTAAAATGGATTTTGGTACTGACAGTGGGGTGCTGAAACAAACAAACAAGCGAAAAGTAATTAAGTGTACTACCTCTCAAAGTCTCTTGCTGTGTGCTGGTGGGAAGCTAGAAGCTGCTGCTTTCATGTCTGAAACCTAGGCCAGCATCCCTGCTTATCCCTAAGAGGTCCACCAGACCCAAAAATATAAAACAGATAAAGAAATAAAAATCAACCAAAAAGTAAAAGAAAAAGAAAAAAAAAATGTGTACTGGCTCTTCATGTCCCTGTAAATGATGGGGTAAAGCCAGAAGACACTGCTTTTGAGAGAAGTTGAGGCTACATCTGTGCTGGCCCCTCAGGGATCCTCCAGACTAACCAACACAAGAAAGAGAAAGAATAAACCTAAGCAATGAAAAAGTGTTCGGGTCTTTAAGTCCTGGTAGAGGCTGTTGTGAGGCCAGAAGCTGCTAAGAAACCAAAGCCAAAGTCTACTCTGTGCCTTCAAGGATATGCCAGATCCTAACACCCACACACAGAATGAAAAAAGAAAAGAAAACACTAGCTCTTAACATCATTGTAGATGGTGGTAGGAGGCTGGAAGCGCTCGTGCCCAGAGGACCGAAACTCAGGTCAGCTGCTGGTCTCTCATGGATCCCCCAGACCAACCTCAACTTCAACCCCAAATTTTAGAGGAGGGGATTTTCTCTGCCAGCCCTGACTCCAGTAGGCTGCTCCTAGAATCTGTGTTGCACTGCTGCAGCAATAGCCATTTCTGCAGCCACTGCTGCAGGGCTGAGCAATGGGGTCTGGTCACTGGTTCGTGCTTTCTTTCACAAAGCTGAACTCTCAGCGGCTTCTCACTTCCTCTGGGACTGCTGTAGTTGTTCTTAATGTCCATTCTGGTTCCAGGGTTACCAGGTTACCACCTAGTTAATTCTAGTCTCTTTTTACAGTTCTTTCATTTTTCCTAGTGGAGGGAACAATTTGTAAAACTTCCTACTGTGCATCTGTGTTCCACATGAATCTTAATAGCCTGCTCAAAACACTTCAGTGAAGATTTCTGATACAGGCATACCTTGTTTTATTGCCCATCACAGATAATGTGTTTTTTACAAGTTAAAGATTTGTGGCAACCCCACCTTGAGCAAGTCTATTGACGCCATTTTCCACCAGTGTGTGCTCACTTTGCTTCTCTTTGTCACGTTTTAATTAAGGTATTTATGTTGATTTTTTAGACATAATGCTACTGCACATTTAATATACTACAGTGTAGTGTAAGCATAACTTTTATATCCACTGGGAAACCAAATATTTGTGTGACTCACTTTATTGCAGTGGTTTGGATTTTTGATTTGGGATACAATACCCTCCAAGTAGGCATTTATAGATTTTAGTCTTCTCTGTTTGACAGATTCATCATTATTTGATCTTAGTGGGAGGTGGAATCATCCTTCCAATTCAGAAGCAGAAAAAGCTTTCTATTTTCTTTCATAGTCCTCTTTGCCGATAGAGAAAATACACGTTACTTAAACTTGACCAGTTGTAAACAGACACTCCAGGCACATTGAATTACATGGAAAAGAAGCAAGAACAGTGGTGATTCCTTTTCAGAATGGCCAAATCTGTATAACATTCAAATTCTATGTGTATCATTCAATAAACAGACACTGGTACGTGAACAATGCAACCCAAACTATCCATTGTAGTTATGTGTCTTGATTTGGGTTGTGTTTCTAGTTTCCCCTCTTTGCAATTCCCAGTGTTTTAGGCCTGATTCTCTATCAGTTGTTTAAATTCTGTGAGCCAAAAAATATTTCCTTAATGTTTATTTTCTTAAATTGTTTTTGCTTAAATTATCTAGAATGGGTTTCTGTTGCTTGAAGCTCTTAAAATTGGTACCATGAATAGTTGAAAGAAACATACTTTAAGGAAACAGACATTCATGAAAATAAAGTAGCTCTTTGATTTATCTGCTCTAATGCAGGCTGAAAGCACTACAAATCCAGCTTATAGCAAATTACCGAAATTTGATCATTTAGGATAAGAAATAGTCAAGGATAAATTAGATCATTTCTGTGAGTACAAGGCATTGGAAGAGCAAGTGGATACTGCCACAGAATAATAGGAAGAACATAAAGAATATAATGGGTTTTGAGGGTGGATGACATCTTGTAATTGTGATGGAAAACTAATAAAGAGAATAACAATTCTAATAACTAAACTTTTGAGCAAGAGATGGAACAAAACTTGGGGCTTTTTATACCATGCTAGAAAAATCTCCCTATCACTCAAAAGCTAACTGCAGAGATTAAGCCAGAAGACACTGCTGGCTGAATTACAAAGTTAAATGAATCCATACCCTTGATCAGTCTCTTAAATGAAACATAGAATGTGTTAGGAAAGAAATGCACATCAAACCCCTTTTCTCTCATCCTATGATACTCTTCCTGCCTTACCTGAAGATCTGTCACAGACTCACATAAAGAAATTCACTTGTAAGGGGAGGCCAATTCTTCTTACATGCTGCCCAAAGTACTTTTCCTAGCCCTACAAATAGAACCATGTCCTAGAGTGTCATTTGTATTTTGATTTTTTAAAGGTATTTTTTGATGAACTAAAGATCTTACTTTTAATATAGTTAAATTTATGAATGTTTATTTTACAGTTGATGCTTTTTGTGTCTTTAAAAAATTTCTATATCCCAAGTTCCAAGATATTCAGCTATATAACACACTTTATACTAGGATTTTATGCTTTTTTTTTTTTTTTTTTTT
>JAQZBX010004369.1:0-15234 GCA_029593785.1 Cabassous unicinctus | reverse complement strand
ATTTGTCTATGCATGCAGCAATGCCATGCTATCTTACTATAGCCTTATAATACAATCTGAAGATTAGTAAGGTAACTATCTCAGGCTCTTCTTCCTCTGGAATTATTTTTCACCACCTCAGGTCTCTATGGTGTTTCCAATTAGATTTTGGAATAATTTTATTAAAACCTCTGAAAAACCCTGTTGGTATTATGATTGGAATTTTACTGAATCTATAAATAAATTTGGGAGAAAATAGTCTTCTTACTTATAACTAATCTCTCTTTAATTAGTTCCTTTTAAATTATTTAAAATTAGTTTCTTTAAAATATATTTTAATAAAATTTACAATTTTACCTGTAGAAGATTTATTCATATTTTTTTAGATTTCTTCCTGAATCTTTGATCTTCTCAGATACTCTTGTAAATGGTTTCTTTTCTTTACTTATCTTTTGGGTGTCAGTGCTGATGTATAAACGTTCAAGTGACTTTTATACGTTAATAATGAAGCCAGCTTTCTTGAAAAAGTTTCCTATTTTTTTTTTTACCAATTGTGGCAGTTTGAGATTATTTATGAACCCCAATTAAGGGAAGGATTTTGTTTGTAAACTTGTCTGTTCCTCTGGGTGTGATACCCTTGATTGTATTAAATTCAAAGGTTTTAAGTTTTCTTGATTAAATCAATTTAGGGCCTTTGATTCAACCGCTTCAGTAAGGCATGACTTAGGTTAAGTCCCCACCCCCTTGGTGGGCTGATATAAACGGGCAGTCACTCAAGAAGACACGGAAGAGGAGAGAACTTGGTAATTTCAGTTCTGCCATGTGACATAAAGTAGAAGGCTTAAACATCTAAAGCCCGGATAGAGAGATGAGCCATTTGCCTGATAGTTTGCAGCTGAAGAGAACAGAGCAACTGAGAAACTGAGAAGACTCAGAAGTAAATGAGCCCTATGCCAGCCTACAGGTGAGACTGGAAGAAGCTGGGGCCATGGAGCCTTAATAGGAAGAAGGAAGGAGAGACCAGGCAGAGATTGCCCGCCATCTTGCTTCAACACATGGCAACTGACTTCAGTGAGAAAGTACTTCGTATGGTACCTATAGTTGTACTTTTTAGGGCCTTGTAACTGTAAACTTTTACCCCAAATAAATATCTTTTATAAAAGCCAACAGATTTCTGGTACTTTGCATCAGCACCACTTTGGCTGACTAATATAGAATTTGGTACCAGGAGAGTGGGTACAGTCTGATGCCTTACATTTTTATAAACGGGTAAGGGGTATTTTTTGGAGGAATTGTGAGATGCTCAATAGAAAAGACCTAGATTGCTTTGAAGAGACTGTTGATAGGAATATGAACACTAAAAAGACTTTTGATGGGGCCTTAGAAGGAAGTGATGAAACTATTATTGGTAACTGGATGAAAGACAATCTGTGTTTTAAAGTTTCAGAGAACTTAGCAAGATTGACTCCTGATGTTATATGGAAGGCAGAATTTGAAAATTATCAGCTTGGACATTTAGCCAAGGAGATTTCCAAACTAAATGTGGAAAATGCAGCCTGGCTTCTCCTTGCAGCTTACAGCAAAATGTTAGAGGAAAGAGATAAGCTGATAACTGAATTGTTGGGCACAAAGAAACCAGAAACTGATTCCAGAAATGCCAAGCTTCTGGAAATCAAGCCCCCAGATGATAGTGCCCCATTTGAGGAATTAACTAATTCGGAACTTGTAAGTCAGGATTGAAAATGCAGTTATCCAGGAAACACTTGTGGAAAGTCTTACTGTCTGATTGCTTGGACCCCTGCTTCCTGCATGCTAAACCAACAGGTTTTTTTGAGAGATCTGTATGAACAAAACCACTGTCAGCCTGGACTAAAAGGGACATGGAAGGGAGAGATGGAAGGGAAAACAGCTTTCAGAGAAAAACCAGGGAAACTGAGGGCTGGAATTAAGACATCTCCTTGGGCCAAGAGAAGGATCCCACCCATGTGTATGGAAAGGGTGAGTTTGCCCCAGCATTTGAAGAGGGTGGATATTCCAGCCTCTCTTCAGGGAGAGTTTTTCTGCCCCAAGCTACAGAGAGGGTGGAGCATATTCCCCATGGGTTGGGAGGGGGTGAGGTCAACAATCCAGTGCGCTGAGATGGGTTGGCCTGTTCCCCATAGATTAGGGAAAGCCAGGTCACCAACTTGCTGTTCTGAGAGGGTTGGGCCTGTATGCAAGAGATTAGGGAGAATGTTGCCAACACCTCACTGTACTAAGGGGGTTGAGACTTGTGGCAGTTTGGCATTATTTAAGAAGTTAAAAATAGATATTGGATTATGTTTGTAAACTGGTCTGTACCTAGGCATGATTAAATTATGATTAGGGCTTTGATTGGGCCACATCAGTACAGTGAGGACTCACAGATTAAACTACATGGTAGAGCAGAAGAGTGAGTTGGAGTTTTGATGTTGGAGTTTTGAGCTGGAGCCTGGGAAGAAAGCACACAGAGGAGCAGAGCAGATGAGCCCAGATAGAATCGAGCCCCAGGGAGAGAGACAGAGCTGGTCACCTGAAAGTCTACAGCTGGCCTTGTGGAGAGAGCAGGGCAGCTGAGTGCAGAAAGAAACAAGCCCCGGGAAGAGAGGAACCCAGGTAGCCTGAACTTTTGGGAGTCATCAGCAGCCATCTTGCTCCAATATGTGGCAACAGACTTTGGTGACGGAAGTAACTTACGCTTTATGGCCTGGTAACTGTAAGCTTCTACCCCAAATAAATACCCTTTATAAAAGCCAACAGATTTCTGGGATTTTGCATCAGCACCTCTTTGGCTGACTAATACAAGACTGTACCCCAGAGATTGGGTAAATTGTGGCCATCACACCAATGTTCTTGGAGGGTGAGGTCTGGATCTTGGTTGCAACACAGATGCTTGATGAGGGTGGAACCAAAAAAGGGCCATTGGGCAAGCCTATGGAAAGGGTGGGCCCCCATGAGTCCTCAAGGAGAAAAAACCATCATCTTAAGAATGACTCTCAGACTTTGAAATCTAATGAAGTATGCCCTGCAGGTTTTTGGAACTGTTGGGTCCAGTAACTCATGTTTCCCTCCCAACTTCTTCTTATGGCAATGCAAATGTTTATCCTATGACTTTCCCTTTGTATATTGGAAGCAAATAAATTGTTCTGTAAGTTGCACAGGTCTACAGCCAGGGAGGAATTTGCCTTTGGTCCATTGCCAAATGTCTGTTGACTGTATTAGTGTGGGTCTATTCTGGGCTCTCTATTCTGTTACATTGACCTATTTGCCTGTTATTTTGTCCATACTATACTGTTTTGATCACTGTAAATTTATAAATAAGTCTTGAAGTCAGTTGGTGTCCAACCTCCAACTTTGTTCTTCTCAGTATTGAAGTATTGTGTTGGCTACTCTGGGTCTTTTGCCTTTTCATATAAGCTTTATGATCAACTTGTCAATATCCACAAAATAATTTGCTGGGTATTTATTGGGATTGCATTGACTCTATATTACAATTTGGAAAGAATTGTCATCTTTATAATATTGAGTATTCTTATACATGAACATGGAATACCTCTCCATTTATTTAGATCTTTGATTTATTTGAACAGAGTTTTATAATTTTCATTATAGTTATTATCTACACATAGTGATTGTCATATAGACATTGTATATATTTGTTAGACTTATACCTAAATACTTTATTTTTCAGTATAGTACATTTTTTATTTTTTAATTTATTTAAGTATATCAGTCATACATAAACATACATAAACAATAAGTGTATAATAATAGCTGTGAACTTACAAAACAAACATACATAACATCATACAGGGCTCTCATACCTCACCCTACCATCAAGACCTTGCATTGTTGTGAAGCATTTAACTAATGATTAAAGAGCATCCTCAAAATATTACTATTAACCAAAGTATTTTCCCCCAACCCACATTATTATTATTATTTTTATATCATTTATACATGAACATGCATAAACAATAAGTGTATAGTGAAAATTGTGAACTTACAAAGCAAACATGCATGACATCATACAGGGGTCAACCCACCATGAACACCTTGCATTGTTGTGAGACATTTGTTACAAATTATGAAAGAATGTTGTCAAAATCTCACCACTAACTATAGTCCTTATCTTACATTTGTTGTATTTTTCCCCCAACCCACCCTATTATTACTTTTTAAATATATTTTTATGACAGAAATTGTAAACTTACAAAACAATCATGCGCATGTGCAGAATTCCCATACACCACCTTTCTATCAACACACCACACAGTGGTGGAACATTTGTTACAGATTATGTGATAATATTATCAAATTATTACCAGGTCCATAGCGTACATTTGCCATACTTTTTCCGTACTCGCCCATTATCAGCACAGTACATCTTTGGCCTAGATGCATGAATATTACAGTATTGCTGTTAACCACAGTCCATAGGTCACTCCAGTTGTATTTTTCCCACACTTCTCAACATTTCCACCAACCTACAATAGTGACATACATGTGCGCTAGCTCACAAAGGACACTCTTGCATTTGTACCATCAATCACAATTCTCATCCACCTCTGGGTTTACTGTGCTATTTCAGTCCGTAGATTATTCTCTAGCTTTCTGCCAATTGGCATTTACATCCTTAGACTATCATTTTCAACCACATTCCCATTTATAAACCAGGTGTTACTCACTATAATGTGTTAACATCAACTCTGTACATTTCCACACTTTTACAGTAAAGTTAATTGAAACTTCTACATACATTAAACATCAGTATTCCATCTCAGTCCTCCTCTTATTTCCTTTAAGAATCTACCACCTACCACTAGGTCTTGAAGATATTTTCCTACATTTTCTTCTTGAAGCTTTATATTCTTGCTTTTATATTTAGGTTTTTGATCCTAAATATAAATAATTTTTGTATAAGGTGTGAGATAGGGGTCCTCTTTCCTTCTTTTGGCTATGGATATCCAGTTCTTTCCACACCATTTGTTGAATGGACTGTTCTGCCCGAGCTGGGTGGGTTTGACAGGCTAGTCAAAAATCACTTGACCATAGAGAGGGTCTGTTTCTGAACCATCAATTCAGTTCCGTTGGTCTATGTGTCTGTCTTTATGCCAGTACCATGCTGTTATTACCATTGTAGCTAGGTAATATGATTTAAAGTCCAGAAATGAGAGTACTCCAACTTCACTCTTCCTTTTTAAGATGTTTCTGGCTATTCAGGACCCCTTAGCCTTCCAAATAAATTTGATAATCATGTTTTCCATTTATTTTTAAAATGCTGGTGGAATTTTTATCGGGATTGCATTGAATCTGTATATCAATTTGAGTAGAATTGACATCTTAATGATATTTAGTCTTCCGGTCCATGAGCATGGAATGTTCTTTTTTGGTCTTATTTTATTTCTTTTAACAATGAGTTGTAGTTTTCTGAATACAAGTGCTTTACATCATTGGTTAAGTTTATTCCTGAATCTTTGGGATTTATCTGTCATATTTTATTTTCACCACTCTTTTGACAGTTTTAGTTACTTTTATTGATATAATCTTCATTTCTAGACTCTCTTCTTGGCCTCTTTCTCCTGTCTTTTCTTCCCAGGCTGTAACACACCCATAGTATTTCCTGAAAAGTCTGTCTTTTGGTTACAAACACTCTCAGTTTCTGTTTATCTGTGAATATTCTAAACTTGTCCTCATTTTTGAAAGACAAACTTGCCAGATATAAGATTCTTGGCTGGAAGTTCTTCTCTTGCAATATCTTAAATATATCACACCGCTGTCTTCTTGCCTTCATGGTTTCTGATAGAAATTGGCACTTAATCTTATTGGGTATCCCTTATATTTGATGCATTGCTTTTCTCTTGGTGCTTTCAGGATCCTCTTTTTGTCTTTGGCATTTGACATTCTGATTAGTATGTGTCTCAGAGTTGGTCTATTCAGATTTATTCGGATGGGAGTACATTATGCTTCTTGGATATGGATATCAATAGGGTTGGGAAATTTTCTACCATTATTTCTTCAAATATTCCTTCTGCTCCTTATCCCTTCTCTTCTCTTTCTGGGACATCCATGACACATATGTTTGCATGTCTTTTGCTGTCATTTAGTTCCCTGAGACCTTGTTCAATTTTTTCCATTCTTTTCTTCATCTGTTCTTTTCTATGTTTGCTTTCTGGGGCCATTTCTTCAAGCTCACCATTCCCTTCTTCTGCCTCCTCAAAATGCTATTCTATGAGTCCAGTATATTGTTAATTTCATTTATTGAGCCTTTCATGCCTATAAGAGCTGCTATTCTTCTATATATGCTCTCAAATTCTTCTTTGTGCTCATCCAATGTTTTTTTAATATCCTTAATCTCTCTAGCCATCTCATTGAATTTATTAAGATTTGTTTGAACATCTGTGATTAGTTGTCTCAACTCCTTTTGTCATCTGGAGGCTTATCTTGTTCCTTTAACTGGGCCATATCTTCTGTTTCTTGATGTGGATTGTAACTTTTTGTTGGTGTCTTGGCATCTAGCTTACTAGAGTATTTATTCTGCATGCCATTTCTCTCCTAAGTTTAGGGCTCTCTTCCCCTTTCTCCCTTGCTGGTTGTGTAGTGGGAGCCAAGGATGTAGTTGGTGCTGTAAGATGTGGAGGCTCAAGCTGCCCTCATTGCCCCAGGTACCAGTGAAGCTTCTACCAACTTTTTCTTTGCCAGGGGTCAGGACAGAGCCACATGTGTAATAATCCAAGTCGTGCAGGCCTAGACTCTAGTTGCCCAGAGAGATTGATGAAGCTTCAAGCCCCTTTCTCCCCTGCCTAGGGCGGGGATGGAGCTGCAGGTGTGGGCAGCAATCTTTGCTGTGCATGTCCAAAATGACCACAGTTGCCCCGGTAGACTTCTGACTATTCAATCTGTGCCGGCTGAAGGTACCTTCAGTTACTCAGAGAGGCTGGTGCCGGCCCACCAGCCTCCTCCCTGCTAAAGGTGGGGCTGAAGCCTGTACTAGGGCTGCAGGCTGATCTGGGTGAAAGAAACCTGTCCTTACAGTCACGTGGTTTTCAGTCAGCCTGGCTTCCCCTCGTGCTGCAGCAGAGCCGAAATGGCAGCCACGGGCCTTTTTCCGACTTGGACAGGTTCAAACTTGAGCTGTTCTTAGGGTTATACTGTAGCCCACCGAATTGACTAATCAGTAGCTGAAGTTGGTGCCCAACCGTCTCTTCCTCCCTTGCTTTTGGGAAGTGGAGCTTCTAATTCCTGCCACAGAATGGCTCTGGAGGCGGCTTGTGCCGCCAGTGGAGGATAGGCCCCGGTCTCCGCAGCGTGGAGTGCTCTACTTACGAATCTTCTCTGCAGATGGCAGTCTCCTTCTTCCATTCTTTCAAGGATGTTACAGGATGCTCTTCTGGTCTCCTGGAGGCCCCAAACGGGTGCTTTAGGTAGCTCTGGGTAATTACTAGCCACCCTGTAGCACAAGCTGACTCTAGTAGCTCCTTACTCTTCCGTCATCTTGTTGGTTGTCTAGTAATGAAACATTTTAAATGTAAATGGTGCTGTGTATTCAATTTCAAATCCAAATTGTTTATTGTTGGTATATGGGAAAGCAATTGACTTTTGTATACTAACCTTATATCTTGCAACCTTGCTATTTTTACTTGTTACATTTTTTTTCTGTCAGTTCTTTTGAGATTTTGTGCATAGACAGTCATATTATCGGCAAACACAGATTTATTTTTTCTTTCTCAATCTTTATACTTTTTATTTCCTTTTCTTGTTCTATTGTATTAGCTATGAAATCCAGCACAGTGTTGACTAGGAGTGGTGAGAGGGGACATCTTTGTCTTCTTCCCAATCTTAGGAGGAACCAGCTAAGTATTATGTTAGCTGTAGGTTTTTTGTGTGTGTTATTTATCAAGTTGAAGAAGTTACCCTCAACTCCTAGTTTGCTGCGAATTTTTATCATGAATGGTTGGTGGGTTCTGTCAGATGATTTTTCAACATCTATTAATATGACTGTGAAATTTTTCTTCTTTAGCCTATTAATGTGGTGTTTTACATTAATTTATGATCAAATGTTGAACCAGCCTTGCAAACCTGGAATAAATTTCACTTGGTTGTGATGTATAATCCATTTTATACATTGTTGGATATTTCATGGATTTTTGCATCTATGTTCATGAGAAATATTGGTCTGTAATTTTCCTTTCTTGTAAATTGTTTTTCTGGTTTTGGTATTAGGAAAATGGTGGCCTCAGGAAATATGTTAGACTGTGTTCCCTCTGCTTCTTGAAAATAGAAATAGGCATGTGAAAATCATTCCTGGTTAAATGTGATTTTGTCATTGTACATTATAATTTTACATAGTATTAGATTTGATTTGATAACATGTTTTTTATTTTTCTATCTTCATTTATGAGTGAAATGAACTGCATTTTTCAAGGTTCTTGTAATTTATTTGTCTGGCTTTGATATGACGGTTTTTAATGACTTCTAGAATGAGGTGGGAAGTATTCCCTCTTTCTAGTTACCAAAAGAGTTTGCAAAAAAATGGCTTTGTGGATATTTTCAATTATAGCCTTGTTTCTTTTAATTTCATTGATTTCTGCTCTCACTTTTATTACATACTTTCTTCTACTCGTTTTTGGGTTTTCTGCCATGTATTTTCTAATGTCAGTTTTGATAGGAAGTATTTATATTTACCACAATTTCTAGGTATAATTAAATGTCCATTATGATTTTTCTTTAACCCATAAGCTCTTTAGCAGTATATATTTCAATTTACCAACATGTGAGGATTTCAAATTTATCTTTTAAATTATTAACTTATAATTTACTTTTACTGTGACTGGGAGATCATATTCAGTACGATCCTATTTTTCAATATGTTGAGCCTTTTCTTATGTCCTAGAATATTGTCACCCTCTGTAAATATTCCATGTGTATTGCGAAAAAGGATGTATTCTCTAATGTTGGAGGAAGAAATCTATATACATTCATTAGGACAGGTTTATTAATTTCGTGTTTTAGATCTTCTATATCTGCCTATATTCTATCTGCTTTTCCTCCAATTAACTGGAAATCACCCACTCATTTGGTATTTTTTCTGCTTCATCCTTTAATGAGAACATTTTTCCTCCATGTATATGGAGACTATTTTATTAGGAATATGCACGTTTAAATTTTTACATATATTAGTTAACTGAAACTTTCATGATGCTGTGCTTATACTCTCTGCCTTATTTTAATATAATATTTTATATTAATATAGGTATATTAGCTTTATTTTAGATAGTATTCACCTGATATTGCTTTTGTTTTTATCTTTTTACTTTCAGCATTTCAGAATTTTAAGTAGAAAATATCTGGATTTTTTAGGTAACCTAATCCACCATTTTTTTCTTTTAGTTGGTAAATTTATTCTATTTATACTCTGCAATTTTTTATTTATCTGACCTTTTCTACCATTATAACTTTTTATCTCAGTTAGTTGTACTTGTTCTCTTTCCTTTGTAATACATTCTTACTTTTTTTAAGTTTGATGTCTATATCCATCAGTAATCTAACAGCAACTCTGGAAAATTCCCATATTCCTTGGTGCTCCCCTAACTGCCACTGCCTGCTCTATGGATATTATCTAGAGTTTTAAGATCTGGGTCAAGAAGAATATATTTTTACTTTTTCTTTTACCTTGCATTTGTTTCAGGAACCACAAATTTGGGGTACTTGAATACCTTTACTTTTTTTTGATGAAGTCCTTAAACAGGGAAGGCTCAAACCAGGAAAACTGCAGATAATAATACAATTTAGCCCTTAAAAAGAATCCATCACATATGAACATAAAATGTGTCCAAAGAACAAGATGTAGGAGCAGCTGAGGTAGATACACCAAAGGTAAATTCAGTCAACACCCACCCATACAACTTTAAAGACTACTTAATGCCACTGAAGTAAAGAAGAAATATCACAAGCATATGCCTAAGCTCAGCCTCAGATGCCATAGAGAGCTAAAGGTTGAGTCAGCAGAGGCAGTGAACTTGACAAGTGGAAATAGCTAGACAAACTAAAAGCCACTTAAGGTTTTTAGTGCTCACACAGAGAAGCTAAAGATATGCTAGTGAGGATTTTAACCTCTGTACTCTAACCAACAGCTGAGTAGTGTATTAGTCAGCCAAAGGGGTGCTGATGCAAAATACCAGAAATCTGTTGGCTTTTATAAAGGATATTTATTTGGGGTAGAACCTTACAGTTACCAGGCCATAAAGCGTAAGTTACTTCCCTCACCAAAGTCTATTGCCACGTGTTGGAGCAAGATGGCTGCCGATCTCTTCAAGGCTGCAAGGGTTTAGCCTCCCTCTTCCTCAGAAGGCTCTGTGGTCCCAGCTTCTTCCAATATCAACTGTAGGATGGCATTAGTCTCCTCCCCCTCCTGGGGCTAGTTTCTTGCCCAACTCAGCTACTTAGGGCTCTGGTCTCTGCAGCTGCAAATAATCAGGCCAACTGCTCATCTCTTTCCTGTCTCTTCCAGGGGCCTTCTGGCAAAAGATGGAAGACAATGAGAGTGATGTTAGCTGTGGTGCCCTTCATAGTAGTCCTGTGCCTGGCCTCAGAGCCAGATAAGCAAGTGGCCAACATGTTCTGACTCACCAAAATTTGCTGAAATAAAATATCTATTCTTTTACTAAGTATTTTTTCCATGCCTAGCTGGCTCTTAATCTTTTTTTTTTATTTTTAACAATCAATGGTATTTGGTATAATCAAATAGTTATGTAATCATCACTTCAATCATTATTAGAGCATTTTCATTATTTCAATAATAATAATAATAATAATAAACAGACAAATAAACAAGAAAATTCCTCACCTTTCAATCTCTCTCTGTTTTCCCTGCTATACATAGCTGCTATTTCTGACTCTTTTTGCACAATTATTTATTTATTAAGCAGTTTTGCTGAGATATATTCACATACCATATGATCTACCCAGTGTATAATCAATGGCTTTTAGTATAATCACAATGTTGTACATTCATCATCTCAAAAATTTCAGAACAATTTCATTACTCCAAAAAGAAAGACTCCACACCCCTTAGCATTCCTTCCCCAGCCCTACATAACCACCAATCTAATTTCATCTTTATAAATTGATTTATATTTACATTTTATAAAATGGTAACATACAATATGTAATACTCTTTGTCTGCTCTCCTTCACTTATTTAGTAAGCATTTTTAAGTATATTTTATGTCCAACACAAGACTAGGCATTAACTCTTTGAATGACACAGTAACTAAGATTGGCCTCATTTTTAAACTGTAAAACATTATCTGATATTTATCTTGAGAAAAAGGATCACACGAAGTTACTATAAGTCATTTATACATCATTGTAAAATAGGAGGTTAAGATCAATGCCTCTCAAACATTAAGGTATACACAGATCATCTGGCAATCTTGCTAAAATGCAGATTTTGATTCAGTAGGTCAGGGGTGGGACTGATTTGGACTTCTAGCCTCTGAAACCATGAATCAATAAATCCCCATTGTTTAGGTCAATAAATACCCACTGTGTGGTATTTGTCACAGCAGCCTGGAAACTAAAATACTCCCAATTTACCAGTTTTGCAATCTTAGTTAAGGTGAATTGCTTTACCTCTTTGTATTTTCATTTTCCTATCAGCCAAACAAAAAGTATAATTATTACAGAACCTGCCATATTTTTCTCAGAGCTATTGGGAGAGAGAGAGAAAGGTTGGTAAATATGCCTTGGAGAGAGCAAGTCTTTTCCTAAATGCTAGTGGTCAATATTATTAATTATTAACTATATCTACAGTAGTGATCATTTTGCTCCACATACTCTTTTCTGGCTTTTTTTTTGAACATGGCCCACGAGAACCAAATAATTGGCTGAAGTTGAGAATGGTTCTGGAAGACAGAAAAGATAGCTGGTATACAAGGGTCTAATCCCATCATTATTCCTTGGCTATATTTACTAAATAGGCTGGTTGTTACATGAATCAAATTAAACTGATCTTTGGGATCTTTACTTGTATGGACTTTGCAGCCTTTGCCTTACCTGAAGAGCAGTGGCTAGCTGAGACTATGGTTTGCATGATAATGGCAGTCAAATTTAAGCACTTACACATGTGAGTAAAACATATATAAATTTGATCAGCAAAATTCTATTTGCAACTAACAAACGCCAAAACCATGAATGGGTACATACTTTTAACTAGAAATCTTGCTATGGAGTCTGCTTTACTGATGTAATTACAAATGTTTAACAATCTACAATCTTGAACAGAATATGGGATGGAAATATGGATGATTGTATGTTGTAATTCCAGCCATCATATCCAGAAATAAATATCTGGATGAATTAAATGTCTTTGTGCACACACATGCAAACACATTCAAACACACACAAATACACACAACTGTGTCTCTAGATAGACAGCAAACACATCTATTTATGCTTAAATATTTCCATGTACCTTAGACAATTACATTTTCCTATCATTGGATTTTTTTTTCTAGTTAGAAACTCTGCTCTTCAAAAAATTTGGGTTTCTTCAGTAAGACAGTTACATAGACTGAAAGTGAAGCTAAAGTTGTCTCTAAACTCTCATTCCCTGCCCTCAGCCTTCCAGGTTAGTTTAGGAACACAAACACCAGGAGTGACTCAGGATCCAGAGGAAGATCCCATGGTCAGGAGGAAGATCCCATGGTCATTAACATTTCTTTTTATTTTGTGTGCTGACTGTGTTCTTTCTGTGGTAGGATGATTTGGGAACTCAGATTTAGGGATGAAAATTATGATAACTCCATTAAAGCTTAGCTCCCACGTATCACTGTCTTTTTACTTAATGGTCATTTAAAAGACATTTGTAGAATTTGACAAAGCATTGATGACTCTCAATAAGAATAATGTGCACATTCAAATGGAGCCTGGCTTCCCAATAAATCTGCATCCAGGCTGCCGGGATGTGTCTGCCAGCATTTTACCCAGATTTGCTGCAGAACACTGCCATCAAGTGTGAAGTTTTAGAGTCCATTTCCAGAGAATCCATCCTGCATTGATACAGCCTTTTTGACCTTTTAAACAAAGGAGAAATATGTCACATTAATGGCAGGAAGGACTTGTAGACTATGACTCTGGTGTTTATTAAGGCTTTGAGGTAAGGAACAAACAGATATGAATGGCCATCTACTGCCTTTCATGAAGGCCCCAAATCATTCTGCTCAATTTTATGCTATGAAGAAACCTACTTTCTAATTTCTCTAAGCTTGGATTAATTATAAAACAAACAAACAACACTTCTCTTTGTTGTTTTTACTCAAGTAATCTATATATAAAAATGGATCCTCATTATCTTCCAGAATGTGCTGAGCATATTGCCTGGCACAGAATAAACACTCAAAAATTATTTATTGAATGGAAGTAAAATTTAGTAATAAAATGCAACCTGTCATTCAAAATGCAACAGCGTATTCCTCCAGCACAGCATCTTTCCAACCATGTACATTGTACTCTCCTCATCAAATAAAGCTCATATTCCAACCAATATTGAAAGATCAACAAACTCTTATGTTTACTTAGATCTCTGATTTTTTTGGGGGGTGGGGGGTTACCCCAGGCTGGGCATTGAACCTGAGACCTGATATGTGGAAAGCTGGCACTCACCCACATTGGCTTTCCTGAGTCGGTTTTTTAGTTTGTCTTGTTTGTTTTTGTTTTTTCAGGAGGCACCAGCAACTCAACCTGGGGCCTCCCATGTGGGAAGTGGGAGCTCAATCACTTGAGCCACATCTGCTCCTTCTGATTTTTTTAAACATCATTTACTTTTCACATCATATTCTATAGCCCTAACCTCACTGGTAAATATGCCTTGGAAATATACTCATTCTCCCATGTCTCACCAAAATTCCTCAATATTAAACCTGAATTAATTCTTCTCATCTCTGCTCACTGCCCCCAGCAGTTAGTTTGAATCTTACATCAGAAATGAATTTCTATCCTTATAAATGTCAGTGAACAATTTCATATTTTAATTGATCGAGACCAAAATATCTCCCATTGGAGGGATGATGCCTGTCTGACCCTAGATACAGGTGGCCCTGTCCAGTTTACCCAGGAGATGCCACCTCCCTTTCAATGGTCCCAAAGTTTCATATTCCACCAATTTTTAGCAGGATGTCCCAGACATCTATAGGTCTAGTGGTGATATGGAAAGGAGAGTATGGTTGGAATCCATACACAATCTCCCTCTGAACCAAGACAAATTGATCTCATTCTTTATAATGAAATATCCAATCATTCATATATATTATGTCACTTTCCAAAAGCCTCTGGGATGCCTGTAGACAGTGCATACATACACAAGTTGCTTGCCTGTTCAAAGCACTTAGGTAAATTACAAAGACATTTTTTTTTATAAGAAAATAGCAACTACTGGGAAGTGAATTGGTGGAAAATGATATAATTTAGGGTTGGTGTCGCATGGTATAGCACATTTTTAAAGAAAAATATAGAATTTGACTCAGAGGAGGAATTTTAGAAAATTGGCCTGAGGCAAATTGAGGCATCAGCACACTATGTGACCAGTCTTGTCTACTGTTTGCATGTAGTCAAAATGCTGGCCATGTGCAAAGTTCAATTGAGTTCCAGTCTTGCATTTTAAGCACTTTATAAGAAACAATTAAAAGTTTCACTGCCTTTTCTACCCATGCAGAAATATGGTGTCTGCTTGGATGACAGCAGCATGGAGCCATGGTGACAGGTTCTATTCTAAGTAATTCACGTACATTAATTCCTCTACTTCCCAACAATGTGATAGGTAGGGAAAATTATTCACAGGTTATCGGTGAGAAAATTGAGGTACAGAAACTTTTAGCTACTTACAAGTACAGTTAGATGCTAGGGTGATATAATTTGAACCAGGCCTATCTAATTCCACTACCTATTCTTTAAACATTTATATAATAATCTAAAGGATCACTAATGTGATTATAAGTTATTTGGTTTGCTGTGCTTCAGACTGACCATTATTAAAAATTGACTATTGGAAGCGGGTGTGGCTCAGTGGATAGAGCCCCCATTTACCAAATGGGAGGCCCGGGTTCGCGTCCCGAGGCCTCCTTGTGAGGGCACGCCGGCCTGAGCGGTGCGGTGGGCTGATGCAGCAACCTCACGGCAGGAAGCGGGTGTGGCGCAATGGATAGAGCACCCGTTTACCATATGAGAGGCCCCGGGTTCG
>JAQZBX010004368.1:45782-60754 GCA_029593785.1 Cabassous unicinctus | reverse complement strand
GCTATTCAGGCCTCTTGCCCTTCCAAATAAATTTCATAGTTTTCTCAATTCAGTAAAAAAAATGCTGTGTTGATTTTTATTGGGATTGCATTAAATAAGTAGATTAGTTTGTGTAGGAGAGACCTCTTAATGATGTTTAGTCTTCCTAACCATGAACAGGGAATATTCTTCCAATTATTTAAGTTTTCTTTGATTTTCATGAACAGTGTTGTGTGGTTTGTGTATAAGTCATTTACATCTTTTGTTAAATTTATTCCAAGGTATTTGATTCTTTTAGTTACTATGATAAAGGTTATTTTTTTCTTAATTTCCTCCTCAGATTGCTCATTACTGGTGTACTGAAATGCGACTGATTTTTGCACATTGGTCTTATAACCTGCAACTTTAATGAACTCGTTTATAAAGTTCTAGAATCTTTATTGTAGATTTCTAAGGGCTTTCTATGTATAGGATCATGTTGTCTGCAAATAGTGAAATTTTTTTTCTACCTTTCCAATTTTGATGCCTTTTGTATCTTTTTCTTGTCTCAGTGCTTGAGCAGGTACTTCTAACACAATTTTAAATAGGAGCAGTGCTAAAGGGCATCTTTGTCTTGTTCATGAACTTAGAGGGAATGCTTTTAGAATTTCACCTTTATATATGATGTTAGCTGTTGGTTTTTCACGTATACCCTTTATCAGGTTCAGAAAGTTTCCTTCTATTCCTATTTTTGCAGTGTTTTTATCAGGAAAGGATGCAGTATTTTGTGAAACGTTTTTTCTATGTCTATAGAGATGATCATGTGGCTTTTTCCTTTCAATCTGTTTATGTGATGTGTTACATTGATTTTCTTATGTTGAATGATCCTTGCATAACTGGGATGAAACCCACTTTGTCATGGTGTATAATATGTTTGATGTGTTGATGAATACCATTAACAAGTATTTTGTTTTGGATTTTAACATATAGGTTCATTAGAGAGATTGGTGTGAAATTTTTCTTTCTTGTGATATCTTTGTTTGGCTTTGGTATTAGGGTAATATTGTCATCATAGAATGAGTTAGGCAATGTTCCTTGTTCTTCTATTTTTTGGAAAAGTTTAAGCAGGATTGGTATTGGTGCTTTCCGGAATGTTTTGCAGAATTCACCTGTGAAGCCATCTGGTCCTGGGGTCTTGTTAGTTGGGAGGTTTTTGATGACTGATTCTATCCATTTACTTATGATTGTTCTGTTGAGTTCATCAATTTCTTCTTTCTTCAATGTAGGCTGCTTGTGTGTTTCTAGGAAATTGCCCATTTCCTCTAAATTATCCTTCTTGTCATAAATTTTTTCAAAGTATCCTCTTATGATAATCTTTATTTCTGTGGGGTCTGTGGTGATATTCTCTTCCTCATTTCTTAATTTGTGTATTTGCTTCTTCTCTCTTTTTTTCTTTGTTATTCTAACAAAGAGTTTGTCACTTTTATTGATCTTCTTGAAGAATCAGCCTTTGGTTTTGTTTATTCTTTCTAGTTTTTTCTTATTTTCTATTTCATTTAGTTCTTTTCTAACCCTTGTTATTTCCTTCTTTCTGCTTCCTTTGGGATTAGTTTGTTGTTCTTTTTCTAGTTCCTCCAGGTGTTAAGTTAGGTATTCAATTTAAGCTCTTTCTTTTTTTTGATATATGCATTTATGGTTTTGAATTTCCTTCTCAATACAGTTTTGCTGCATCCCATAGGATTTGATATGCTGTGCTGTAATTTTCATTTGTTTCAAGGTAGTTACTGATTTCTTTTGAGTTTTCCTCCTTGACTCACTGTCTAAGAATGTGTTGTTTAACTTCCATATCGTTGTGTTTAATCTGGTTCTCTGGCCCTTCTTGATTTCCAGCTTCATTCTATTGTAGTCAGATAAATTACTTTCTATAGTTTAAATCTTTCTGAATTTGTTGAGAGTTTTTCTGTAGCCTAGCATATGGTCTATCTTGGAGAATGACCCATGTGCACTCAAGATCAATGTATATCCCTCTGTATTTGGGTGTAGTGTTCTGTATACGTATATTAGGTCCAGATCCTCTAATGTATTATTCAAACTCTTTGTTTTATTGTTGATTCTCTGTTGAGATGTTCTGTCTAACAGTAATATTCAGGTAATAAAATCCTCCACTATAATTGTAGAGGCATCTATTTCTCTACTTAGTTTTTCTAGTGTTTGCCTCATGTATTTTGAGGTGCCCTGGTTAGGGGCATAAATGTTTATGATTTATCTTTTTCTTGGAAGATTACTCCTTTTACTAATGCATTTAAACTCTATTTTGTCCAATATTAGTATATTTACTCCTGCCCTTTTTTTGCTTACTGTTTGCTTTAAAATTGTTTTCCAGCTATTCACATTCAGCTTCCTTGAATCCCTAGGTCTAAGGTGGGTTTCTTTTAGACAGCATATAGATGGGTCATATTTCCTTATCCATTCTGCCAATCTGTGTGTCTTAAATGGTGAGTTTAATTCATTAACATTCAGTGTTATTATTCTCAAGGAATTACTTACATTAGCCACATTATCTTTGGGTTTATGTATGTAATATGTTGTTTTTATTTTTTATTTATATTTTTCAGTTGTTCTTACACTCTCCTCCATCTCTCTCTCTCCTGTTTTTTTCCTTTCAATCTGCAGAACTCCCTTTAGTATTTCTTGGAGGGCAGGTTTCTTGTTGGCATGCTCTATAATTTCTGTATATCTGTGAATATTTTCAACTCTCCATCATTTTTGAATACCAGCTTTGATGGATAGAGAATTCTTCACTGGAAGTTTTTTTCTTTTAGTACCTTAACTACGCCATACTACTGCCTTCTTGCTTCCATGATTTCAGAGGAATGATCAACACTTAATCTTATTGAGCTTCCCTTATGTGTTATGGTTCTCTTTTCTCTTTCTTCTTTCAGTATTTTTTCTTTGGCTTGAACATTGGACAATTTGAAAAGTATATGTCTTGGAGAAGGCATGTGAGAATTTTTCCTACTTGGGGTGTGCTGCCCTTCCTGCACATATATGTCCATCTCCCTCAATAGGTTTGAGGTGTTTACAGCCATTATTTCTTCCAACACTCCTTCTTTCCCCTTTCCCTTCTCTTCTCCATCTAGGATGCCTATAATGTGTGTGTTTTTGCATTTTGTGTTGTCATTCAAATCCCTAAGTTCCTGCTGAATTTTTTTTAAATCTCTTTATCTATCTGCTCTACTATCTGTTTGATTTCAGATGTACTGTCTTCCACATTGCTAATTCTTTCCTCTACCTGTTCAAATCTACTGTTATGTGCTTCCAGTGTATTTTTGATTTCTTGGATTTTGCCATTCAACACCATAATACTTATTTTCTTTCTATGTATGTTTATAGTTTCTTCAGTATGTTCTCCCAGTGTCTTCTTAATATTCTCAATCTTTTCCTTCACTTCTTTAAGTTGTTTCATGATATTTGTTTGGAAAGATTTGATTAGTTGTTTGATGCTCTGTATCTCCTCCTTGTTTTTACTTTTTTTCATTGGACTGTGTCATGTTTTCCTCTTTCTTAGTATGGCTTGTAATTTTTTGTTGTTGGCTGTTCATCTTTTTATCTTGTTGGGTTTATTCAGTTGATTAGCTTCTCTCTCTACCCTAGGGTTTTATTTAATTTCTACTTTTATGTGTGTGTTAAGTTTTCTCTTTGACACTTTGTTCCTTTTATTCTATTTACTTGCTGTTGTCTATGTTCCCTTGAAAGAAAAAGATTAGAGCTAGAGAAAGCAAAAGAGGTAAGAAAAGAAAAGGGATAATAGTAATAATAATAGTAAAAGTTAGAAGAGGAAATATAAAATACCTAGAAAATGAATAATTAACTCATATAAGCAGTCTAGAGTAATAGAAATAAAAAGGTGGAGTACAAACAATGAAATGGGAAACCAAATAGAGAAAAATATATAGAATGAATTTAAATGCCAAAATGATGAGGAGACAGGGAAAAAGAAAAGAAAAGACAAAAAGAAAGAAAGTTAATAAAAGAAAGACAAACCAGATAGAAATAAAAACCAGAAAAATTGAGGACTAAATGAAGAGAGGTGGAATGCAAGAACAACAGAAAGCAGAAGATAGATAGATGAAGGAAGGAAAAGAGATAGCTTTGATAGACTAAACTGGTATACATACTAAAATGGAAACCAAGGGGAAACACAGCAAAGAAGATACAAGCCAGTAGCAGCTAATTTTTAAAAAGGGGGGTTAGGGGGAGAAAGTCTAAAGAAAAATGAAACCAAAAACACAAATAGCAGGTAAACAAGCAATCAAACAAAAACTAAGGAAAAACAGTCTTTCCTCTTAGACCCCTGTGGAGACTCTCAGGCTGCTGGTGTTCATCATTTACCCTGCAGCGTACCCTCTGCAGGTTTTGAATTAGTTTTTAGTAAGTAAACTAAGTTAAGTGTTTTAAAAGTAACCATTTTTAGGAAAAATAAGAGACCCAAGAAAAGCAAATACAAAAATAATGTCTATGTTTTCCTGTCCTAGAGTATCAGCTGCAAGTTTGATATCCCAGTTGATCACTACTCTAAGAGGAGCCAGGAATCAAACTAGGGATCTCATATAATCAGGGTGGAAACTCCTCTACTGAGCTAAACTTCATTGGACAGTTAGCTCTTCAGAAAGCTAGTCAGTCACTTTCCCTTGGGCAGGTTTGACTCTTTGCATTTGGGTAGATTCCTACTCCTTAGGAGTCTGTTTACTCTTGCCCCCTTTCTGTTTATTGCTTTCTCTCTCAGGTGGCAGGATTCAATAGCCTGTGTGAGCGGATCCCCCCTCACCACTCCTGGTCAAGTTGCGTTCCCTTCTGAAATTCAAATGGGACCCTGGCAACCAAAATCACCACAGAAAAATTACTCTCAATCCTCTTCCAGACCACCACCTCCTCCCAGGAGACCCTATATAGGCTCTTGGAAGCTTATTAACCACTTCCTACTGCTCATATCCCTTAGGGGAGTTGGGATTTTTATAGTTTTCAACATTAGACTAGTCAATTGCCTGACTGCCCTCTCCTGGCTGAAGTTTCTCTATCCCAGGGCAGTTAGGTAAGTCAGGCTGCCTAAGCAGTTTTGCCTCTCCCCTTTTCCTAGTGCCACCTCATTATGGTTGGTATGCTCCCCAAAGTTCAAAGGGGTCCCAGGCAACTAAACCCACAGAAAGGAAACCCCTCTCCACCCTTCATTAGAAACCTTCCACTCCCAGAGGACACTTCCTTTTTTTAAGTGGCCAGCAGGAGTCAAGTCTCACACTGGCTTTTTGCCTTGAGTGTGATGCTTAGCCATCCCCCATTTCCAGCCACAGGGGCAAGAAACTTATAGTTTTACATTAAGCTCTTTATCTCTTTGTCCAACTCCCTCAAATCAATGCCCTGAAGATTCCAGCTCTGTGAGTTCCCAAAACACCTCACTTGGGCAGGATCTTTCCCACTCTCAGCTGTTTTTTGCAAAAGATATGGTGAGTGTCCCCTTAAACTGACACCATCTTGCCACTTCCCTCTCTTTTTCCAATCTTTCACTTTCAGCCAGTTTGTATTCCTGCATCTAAGGTGAGTCTTTTGCAGGCAGCATATGGATAGCTTTTTTTTTTTAGTCCATTCTGTCAGCGTATATCTTTTTATAATATATATACTTTTATTTAATTTAAGAAGATACTTAGATTACATAAAAAAATAAGTGATTCTCACATGTCCCAATCCCCAGACCTTCCACTTTTCCTCACATTAACAACATCCTTCTTCAGTGTGATTCAATCACTGCAATTGATGAACACATTGTAGAGCATTGCCATTAAGCATGGACTACAGTTTACACTATTGTTTACACTCTCTCCCACTCAATTTGGCAGGCTATGGCAGGATATACAATGGCCTGTATCTGTCACTGCAATGTCATCCAAGTCATTTCCAAGTTCTGAAAATGCCCCCATATTATACCTCCTTTTCCCTCTCCCTAACTTCAGCACCTCCACTGGCCACTGTCTCCACAACAATGATACAATTTCTACCATTACTAGAATCACAATAAGTCCATAGTATAACACCAGTAAGTCTACCCTAGTCCATATTCCATTCACCAATCCTGAGGATTTTGGGATGGTGATGCCCATTCCACCTCTAATTGAGAGGGGAGTTTCATCCTATATGGCCCATGGATGGGACTCTCTTGCTTGCAGTTGTAGACTCTCTTGGTTCCTTAGTGTGGTTGTTTTCCATCCTCATCTCCCCCATCAGCTCTCCTGGATGAGTCCAATGAACTGGAGAGTGGGTGCTGCAGCTCCACTGTGGCTCAGGTCTCAACCAGCACATGGACAGCCCACAGATTCAAGTCTCCTGGATGTACACTTACCAACTCCAGCACCAACTATAGGTTGAAACAAAAGGGACAGGAGAGGCATGTGTAGAGAAGTCACATCTGAGTCCAACTTTGTCACACTTGGGAACAAAAACTCCAAAGTAGATCTCACTGGCAAGGCACCAAACTCAAGCTATCTGCCATTACCACAGGACCTGGGTGTCTCCAGAGCCCTCAGGAGCCCCATTGTTTGGGGTAGTGTCCACTTTGGCCATCTATGAGATCCTGCTGAGATGTGCATAAGCGTTACCTCTCTTATGAGCTCCCGAGTCACTTTGAAGTCTCTTAGCCATATAAACTCATTTGACTTTACCTTTCCTCCTTTTATTCAAGGTCTTTCTTCAGTTGTATCACCAGTCAGTGCTTGGTAGTAATCCCTTGGCACCAGGGAGGCTCATCCAAGGAAGTCATGTCCTTTGCCGGGGGGAAGGTAATGCATTCACATGCTGTGTTTGGCTTATAGGGGCCACATTGGAGCAACAAGGAGTTTCTCAGGAGGCAACTCTTAGGCACCAACTCTTAGGCCAAGTTGCACCTTCAGAAGCAAAAGGCTCATAAGCATAGTCATCAATATCAAGGGCCCATCAATGGACCAGTGTTCTTCACTAGTCATTGCGCATGTACTTGGGGGATTGTTGGCTGTTCCATTAGAGAATGTGGCAGAGCTCCACAGGATGGGAATTCAACAATCCTTTGGCTGTTGTGTAAATCTCTATCCACTGTGGCAATGTCCCATGGACAATTGGACATATTTATATACATGCCCAGGTGAACTTTCTCTCATGTGTTCCTCATCACTGAAACCCCACACAATAGATCCTCCCCTGCCATATTTACAACCCTTCTGTGATCCAAAATATCTTCAAAAATGAAGCCAAGAATGTTGACAAATTCGATTAGGAGGAAAATGAAATAACAATGATAGGTTTAAACATAAGAAGTAAAATAATAATTTAGAAAAACTAAAACTAAACTAAAGTTAAAAAAAAATGGGGCATTAAAAAATGAAAAATATTTTAAAAGCTTTTTTTGACATTTTGTCTTTCATCACTGTAAAATATGTTGTCCTGTATATACAGTGGCATTTTCTTCTATTCCTTCTCCAGTGTCTTACTTTACTTTTTTGTCTTCAAAGAGGATTTAGGTTACACTAAAGTTACATACAGAATATAGGGGACTCCCATATACCCAAAATCATCCCCCCTTTACCCTTTCTTCCTTAATAACCATTTTACATGAGGATTGTACATTTGTTACAACTAATATACAAATATTGATACATAGCTACTAACCACAGTAAATGGTTTACATTTTGGTATACACTTTAGACCATACACTTTTATAAATTTTTGATGAAATTTAACATGACCTGTATCCATCATTGCAATATCATGCAGAATACTTCCATTGCCCACTAAATACTCCCTCATTCATCTATTCAATTCCTCCTTCCTCCTCCCCTCAGGATCCACACTGACCACTAGGATTCTCTCCTTGGGGGACAAAATTCATAGATATTTGCTACAATGCTGAGGACTTCACACACTAGTCTGTCATCCCCTATCAGATACACTCCTGCTCTTGAAAGACACTGTCCCTTCTGTTTGAGAACATATTGGGCCTCCCCAGCATGAGAGTCCAACTCCCACTCACTCATCATGTTGGTCTCCCCCCACTGGTACAGCACACTATTACAAAGTGATCACTTGAACAATCTCTCAAAGTCTGCCCCAGTTGTGCCCTGTCCCAAGTGCCCCCTTCCAACACCACAAACCAGCAACATTTCCTTGTCATAAAGCCAAAAGTTTTTCCTCATCATTGTAGTTTCACCCACTTGCCCACAATCCCCAGTGTTCACCTGCTCCCTCCCCCAAACCTAACCCCCAGTTGGATGGATCATCCAACCCATCCTCCCCACCCTAACCCCCTGTCAAACTTGCATCACCCCTGTCATATCCCTTAAATTCCCAACTACTCACTTCCACCTTATGTTTTTTGCCTATATGGGCATTGGTTCACAAACTTCCTTCCCTTTCCATTTCCTGTAAACCTATCTTCAAGACTCTAGCTCTCTAAGTTGTATAGATTTGCTTAATCCATATCAGAAAGGTCACACAATATTTGTCCTTCAATGCCTGGCTTGCTTCACTCAACATAAGCTACTCAAGATTCATCCATGTTATCCTGTGTATTAGTACTATATTCATTCTTACAGCTGAGTAATATTCCAATGTATGTATATACACATTTTGTTTATCCATTCATCTGTGGATGGACATTTGGGTTGATTCCAAGTTTTAACAATAATGAATAATGCTGCTATGAGCATTGGTGTGCATATGTCTGTTCATGTCCTTGCTTTCTGTTTTTCTGGATATATACCCAGCAGTAGAATTGCTGGGATATAAGGCAGATCTATAGTTAGGTTTTTGAGGAACCACCAGACTGTCCTCCACAATGGTTGGACCATTCTACATTCCCGCCAGCAGTGGATGAGGGTTCCCATGCCTCAACATTCTCCCCAACACTTGTAATCCTGTTTTTTTTTAAAAAATAGCTTCCAGTCTAATGGGTATAAGGTGGTATCTCATTGTAGTTTTGATTTGCATTTTCCTAATAGCTAGTGATGTTGAGCATCTTTTCATGTGCTTTTTTACCCATTTGTATTTCTTCTTTGGAGAAGTGTCTGCTCAAATCACTTGTCCATTTTGTAAATGGGCTCTTTGTCTTTTTATTTTTGAGATGTAGGATTTCATTATATGTGTTTGATATTAGGCCCCTATCAGATCAATGGTTCACAAATATTTTATCCCATTATTCAGCTGCTTTTTAACTTTCTTCACAAACTCCTTTGAGGTGCAAATGTTTTTAATTTTAAAGAGGTCCCATTTATCTTTTTTTTCTTTCATTGTGCATTGGGTGTAAAATTCCTGAAACCATTTCCCACTACAAGATCTTGTAGATGCTTCCCTACATTACTGTCCAAGATCTTTATGGTCTTGGCTCTTATATTTAGATCTTTGACCATCTTGATTTAATTTTTGTATAAGGTGTGAGATGGTGTTCCTCTCTCATTCTTTTGGATATGTATATCCTATTCTCTAGACACCATTTGTTGAAGAGGCCATTCCTTCCCAGTTGAGTGGGCTTGGTGGACTTGTCAAATATCAGTTGACCATATATGCAAGGATCTATATCAGAACTCCGAGTTCTGTTCCCTTGGTCAGTAGTCTATACTATGAATGTTTTTTAAAGATTTTTAATTTATTTTGTGCATTTAATATTTGAAAATATAAACAATAATTTAAAAAGAAAACACAGTTGAATAAAAACATACATTTCTCCGTGACCACTAAATACCCCATTGGATCTTAACTGTTCCTTCCACCCCATCCCCCTGTGGCATATGACACTCCACAGTCTTGACTCATGGAATGTCAAGATTCATAGTTACATGCCCTTCCTAATCTTGGACACAGGACATCATAAATATCATCAAAAATTATTAAACTGTACAGTCTAAATCGTAAATATACTGTAAACCATCAACAATGCTTAGTTGCTATACTTTACTATCTGTATAACTGTTATAACAATACTAATATCCATTATTAAAACAACAACAACAACAACAACAACAAAAAAAAACATATGATTGGAGCACATGTTATTTTATACTTGAGAACTTACCTAAAACAGGTAACATTTTTAATATTAAAGCAACTTCTCATTGAAAAACAAAACAAAACATACATTTCTCAAATAAATGTACTGTATACATCTAAACTTTTAAAAATATATAATAAGTTACACAATATATTTGGTTCATAGTAATGCAGTCATAATGTATTTGCCCTTTTGTGCCTGACTTGCTTTGCTCAATGTAATGTCCTCCAGTTTCATCCATTTTGTCATATGCTTCAATTCTTCTTAGAGCTGCATAATATTTTATTGTGTGAATACACCACAGTTTGTTTATCCATTCATTGGTTGATGGACATCTGACTTGTTTCCAAATTTTGGCAATCATGAAAAATGTCATTATGAACATTGGTGTGCAGATGTCTGTTTGTGAAACTGCTCTCAGTTCTTCTGGGTATATACCCAGTAGTGGTATTACAAGATAATGAGGAAAGTCTATATTCAACTTCTTTAGGAACTACCATGTACTTTTGACCACTGTAGCTTTGTAGTATGTTTAAATTCAGGTAGCTTGATTCCTCCAGTTTCATTTCTCTTTTTCAACATGTTTTTGGATATTTTGGGCCCCTTGCTCTTCCACACAAATTTCATAGTTAGTGTTTCCAATTCAGTAAAATATGTTGTAGTAATTTTTATGGAAATGCATTAAATCTGTAAATAATGTTGGGTAGGATAGACATCTTAATGATATTTAGTCTTCTTATCCATGAACAGGGATTATTCTTCCATTTATTTAGGTCTGCTTTCATTTCCTTTAACAGCATTGTGTAGTTTCTGCATGCAATTCCTTTACATCTTTAGATAAACTTATTCCTAGGTACTTGATTCTTTAATTGCTCTTGTAAATGGTATTTTTTTCTTTATTTCCTTCTCAGATTCTTCACTATTGGTGTACCGAAATACTATTGATTTTTGCACATTTGTTTTATATCCTGCCATTTTAATGAACTCGTTTATATGCTCTAGAAGCTTTATTGTAGATTTTTCAGGGCTTTCTCTGTATAGGATCATGTCATCTGCAAATCATGAAAATTTTACTTCTTCCTTCCTAATTTTTTGTGGCTTTTTATATCATTTTATTGTCTAAGTGCTTGAGCAAGTACTTCTAAAACAATGTTAAATAAGAGCAGTGACATTGGGCATCCTTGGCTTGTTCCAGATTTTAGATGGAAAGGTTTTAAGATTTCACCATTGAATATGATGTTAGCTATGGGGTTTTCATATAAACTCTTTATCATTTTGATGAAGTTTACTTTTATTCCTATGTTTTGAAATGTTTTTATGAAGAAAGGGTGAAGTATTTTGTTAAATGATTTTTCTGCATCTGTAGAAATGATCATGTGATTCTTTCTTTTGATCTGTTAATATGGTTATTACATTGATTTTCTTATGTTGAACCATCCTTGCATACCAGGGATGAAACCCAGTTGGTCATGGTGTATAATTCATTTGATGTGTGGCTGAACATGGTCAGCAAGTATTTTGTTGAGAGATTTAGCATCTAGTTTCATTAGAGAGATTGGTCTACACTTTTCCTTTCTTGTGGTGTCTATGTATGGCTTTGGTATTAGGGTGATGTTGGCAAAATAGAATGAGTTAGGCAATGTTTCTTCCAGTTCTACTTTCTGGAAGAGTTTAAGCAGGATTGGTGTTATTTCTTTCCAGAATATTTGATAGAATTCACTTGTGTAGGCATCTGGTCCTGGGCTGTTCTTATTTGGGAGGTTTTTGATGACTAAGTCAATCTCAAATGTTATGATTGGTCTGTTGAGTTCATCAATTTCTTCTTTCATCAATGTAAGCTGGTTGTGTGTTTCTAGGAAGTTATCAATTTTCTCTAAGTTACCCATTTTGTTGGCATACAATTTTTCAAAGTATCCTCTTATGACACTCTGTTTCTGTAGTGTCAGTGGTGATATCTCCTTTCTCATAAAATATTTCTTATTTTATGTGTTTGCTTCTTCTCTTTTATTTTCTTTATTAGTCTAACTAAGGTTTTGTCAATTTATTCAATTTCTCATAGAACTAGCTTTTGGTTTTGTTTATTTTTTTTCTAGTGCTTTCTTATTTTCAATTTCATTTAGGTCTGCTCTAATCTTTATTATTTCCTTCTTTCTACTTGCTTTGGGATTAGTTTGTTTTGCTTTTTTTAGTTCCTACAGGTGTGCAGTTAGGTGTTTGATTTAACACTTCCTTCTTTTTAAAATTTGACATGGGTAGAAAATTCTTCTCAGCACTGCTTTTGCTGTAACCAATAAGTTTTTTAAAATATATTTTAAAAATATTTATTTTTATTTATTTATTTATTCCGTCTCCCACCACTTGTGCTCACTGTTTGCTTTCTTGCCCATTTGCTGCATTTTTCCTCTCTGTCTGCTTGTCTCCTTTTGTTGCATCATATTGCTGCATCAGCTCTCTATAGGTATGGGCTGTCAGCTCTCCATGGGCACAGGCATGGGCTATCAACTCTCTGCAGATTCAGGCATGGGTTGTCAGATCTCCATGGGCATGGGCTGTCAGTTCTCTGCAGACACAGGCCAGCTTGACCTCACCAGGAGGCCCTGGGAAACAAACCCAGGGCCTCCCATATGGTAGACAGGAGCCCAACCACTTGAGCCACATCCACTTCCCAACCCATAAGTTTTGATAGGTTGTGTTGTCATTTTCATTTGTTTCAAGATAGTTGCTGATTTATTTTGCCATTTTCTACTTAACCTACTGATTGTCTAAGAGTGTGTTGTTTAACTTCCATATCTTTTTGCCTAACCTGCTTCTCTGTCCTTTACTGATTTCAGGCTTCATTCCATTGTGCTCAGAAAAATTACTTCGTATAATTTCAATCTTTCTCAATTTGTTGAGAATTGTTCTGTGGCCTAGCATGTGGTCTATCCTGGAGAGTGATCCATATGCACTTGAGAAGAATGTGTATCCCACTGTATTTGTGTTTAAAGTTCTGTATATGTCTATTAGGTTGATATCCTCTAATGTTTTATTCAAGGTCTCTGCTTTGTTATTGATTCTTTGTTGAGATGTTCTGCCTAATGGTGATAATGGTGTGTTAAAGTCCCCCACTATAATTATAGAGGCATCTATTTTTCCACTTCATTTTCCCAATGTTTGCCTCATGTATTTTGAGGTGCCCTGGTTAGTTGCATAAATGTATATGATTGTTCTTTCTTCTTGATATATTACCCCTTTTAATAATATACAGTGTCCTTCTTTATCTTTTACAATAATTTTGCATTTAAAGCCTATGTTGTCTGACAATAGTTTAGCTTCTCCCAACCTTTTTTGGTTACTGTTTGCATGTAAAATTGTTTTCCAACCATTCACTTTCAGCCTCCTTGTGTCCCTGGGTCTAAGGTGTTTCTTGTAGGCAGCATAAAAATGGGTCATATTTCCTTATCCATTCTGCCAATCATTGTCCCTTGATTGGAGAGTTTAATTCATTAACATTCAATGTTATTACTGCCATAGAATTCATTTCATTAGCCATAATTTCTTTTGGTTCATTTACACCCTATGTTATTTTTATTTCTGTTATCTTTTTATTTATTCTTACCAATAACTTTCTCTCCTACACTGTCCTCCAATGCCCCCTCTCCTGTTTTTCCCTTTCAACCTGCAAAGTGCCCTTTAGTATTTCCTGAAGGGCAGTTTTGTTGTTGACAAACTCTCTTAATTTCTATTTATATGTGAATATGTGAATATTTTGAACTCTCCCTTATTTTTGTATGCCAGCTTTGCTGGATACAGAATTCTTATCTATAATTTTTTTTCTTTTAGTACCTTAACTATTTCATAATACTTTCTTCTTGACTCCATGGTTTCAGATGAGAAATCAGCACTTAATTTTATCCAGCTTCCTTTATATGTGATGGATCTCTTTTCTCTTGCTGCTTTCAGTATTCTCTCTTTTCTACTCTTGAGCATTGGACAATTTGACAAACATATTTCATGTGGTAGGCCTATTAGGATTTATACTCTTTGGGGTGCACTGCACTTCCTGGGCATGTATGTCCTGCAAAAGAGTTGGAAAAATTTTAGCCATTATTTCCCCAACACTCCTTCTGACCCCTTTTCTTTCTCTTCTCACTCTTGGATGCCTGTAATGTGTACCTCTTAATGTTTCCTATTGTCATTGAAATCCTTAGTCCCTGCTGGATTTTTTCTGTCTTTTTATCTATCTTTTCTACTATCTGTTTTATTTCTGCTGTACTGTCTTCCACATCACTGATTCTTTCCTCTGCCCTCTTCACATCTGCTGTTTTGTGCTTTCAGAGTCTTTTTGATTTCTTACATTGTGCCTTTCATCATCATCATTCCCAGTATCTTTTTGTGTATATTTACAGTTTCTTCAGTATGTTCTTCCAGTGTCTAGTTAATATCTTTAATCTCTTCCTTCACTTCATTAAATTGATTCATGAAATTTGTTTGAAAATCTCTGATTAGGTGTTCTACATTCTGCATTACCTCCTGTTTTTTTGTTTGTTCAACTGGGCCATGTGTTCTTGTTTCTTAGTATGGCTTGTAAATGTTTGTTTGTGTCTAAGCATCTCTTTGTCTTGGACTTATTTGGTTAATTAGCTTCTATTTTTACTCTAAGGTTTTTTTGTTGTTGTTGCTTTTGTGTGTTTGGAAAGCTTTGTCTTTGACGCTCTGTTCTTTTTATTCTATTTCCTTGCTGTTGTTTGTGTTCCCTTGGAAAAAAAAATAGGACCAGAGGAAAGGAAAGAGATAAGAAGAGAAAAAAATATAGTAACAATAATAATAAATGTAGAAGAGGAGCTGGACAAGACCTAGGAAAATAAATAATAACCTGAGTAAGAAATTATAAGAAGTAAAATGGAATTAGAATAAAAAAGTGGAATAGAACAAATGAAACAAGAAGCAAAATAGAGAAAAATATATAGAA
>JAQZBX010004368.1:0-45682 GCA_029593785.1 Cabassous unicinctus | reverse complement strand
GGCCCCAAAGCAGCTTCTCAGGCTGCTGGCTTTCATAAATCAATCACCCTGCAGCCTGCCCTCTGCATGTGATGTACTGGGTTTCAGTGAGTAAAATAAGGGAAAAAATAGGAACCTTCAAAAAATAAAAAATAATAGATCCAAGAAAACCTAAAACAAAGTAAAACAAAATGCCTATATGTTTCCTGTCCTATGTTATCAGCTGGGTGCCTGAAAACCCAATGGGTCACTCCTAAGATGACTTTTCTATGGAGAACTGGGAATTGTACAAGAGGCCTCATATATGCAAAGTGGAAATTCCTCCACTGAACTAAACTTACTACACAGGACAATTAGTCTTCAGAAAGCTTATCTGCCTCTATCTGCCCCCTTTCCTTCAGAGGGGTTAGACTTCTAACAATTTTCCAGTGCCCTGCTGACTAGGTGCCTGCTCTCCCTCCTCTTTAATCTAGTTTCTCTCTCTCCCAGGGAGGCTGGGTGTGACAGCCTGCTTGTGCAGATACTCCCTCCCCTCTCACCATCAGGTCAGAGTTCCTTCTGGGATTCAAAGGGGGCTCAGCTGACCAAACTCTCTGCAAAGAAACCACTCTTTACCCTCCATCAGATCCTTCTTCCTCCCAGGGAATTCTCCATCCCACTCCATTGACAGCAGCAAGCCAGAGGCTCTACCAAGTCTACTTGCCCTGAGGTTGGAGCATATGTGCTGTTTCCAGCCACAGGGGTGAGCAACACATGATTTTCCCTTGGTTTCTTTATCTGTCCAGTTCCATCCTGGATTTTGCCTCAATGTTGTTGGCTGCTGACTGATCAAGGTGATGCCTGCTGAAGATGGGGTTGGCTTTGGCAGTTTTGTTTGTTGTTAGCTTCTTCATCTCTCTGTCCCTCACTCTCCTGAGAGTTATGAAGCACTGTCCTGGTCTGCTGACACTCAAGTCATGTCCCTCAGTCATTTTTTTGGCTCTTTTCTCATTATTTTTGTGAGAGATCTGAGCATTATCTGCCTAATCTGACACAATCTTCCCACAATCCCCTCCTTATATTTTTGTGATTTACAATGAATATCAGAAGAACTTTGACAGATAAAGACTGGTTAAATTGTGCCAATTAACAATATCTTCTGGGGCTAGGTCAATGAATTGGTGATATACCTCAAGGAGTTTCTTGAGGAAAATGGATGATTCTCATCTAGCTTTTGGACAATTTCTTGAATTTTACTTAAATTGTCTTGCTTGAGGACCCCATTCCTGAGCCCAACAATTATGCAGGTTTTGTAATGATCCAGTTCGGTTCTTGTTCAGTTGGGTTCCAATTGTGGTCAGTTATTGGAACTGAAAGATTGCACAAGAAATGAATACAGTTGTGAGTATTACTATTGTCTAGAAAATCATCATGGTTTTCAGCATTTTCTAGTACAATTTGCTTTTCCTCTGAGGTTAAAATTGCATTCAGTAAAGATTGGCTATCTGCCCAATTTGGGTTGTGGATTCCAAATATAGATTTGAAGAGTTTCCATCTTTCTGAGGTCTTCTATTTAGCTTGGGATTTATATAGCTAAACTTTCCAATTATATACATCCAATGTTGAAAATGGAGTGTGCACATATAAATAATCCCTTGGTTGTCCTTGTTCATCTATTCCTGATGGTCAAGATAAAGACACACTGCCTAAAAGCTGCACCAATTTGTGTGTGGGTTGGGCAGACATTTCTGGGGGATCTAATGGTAATTCAGGTTAATTTCTAGCCACCTGGTGTAGGGGTGGAGGAGATATAGGAGCCATGGCAATCTCAAATCTCAAGGTATTTGAAACAATGATGGTATCTAAACATCATCAGTGATGTTAGAATCAGGAGGGTTTTTTCTGACTTTTACTTAACCATTTTTTTTTATTTTAATTTTTTAAACTTACTTGGATTACACAAATGTCACATAAAAATATAGGGGATTCCCATATGCCCCACTCCCCACACCTCCCATATTAACAACATCCTTCATTAGAGAGGTACATTCATTGCAATTGGTGAACACATTTTAGAGCATTGCCACAAAGTGTGGATTAAAGTTTACATTGTAGTTTATACTCTCTCACACCCAATTCTGTAGGTTATGGCAAGATATATCATGGCCTGCATTTGTCATTGCAATGTCACTAAGGACATTTCCCAAGTCCTGAAAATGTCCCTGTCCATATTACACCTGTATTTCCTTCTCTCTGGCCTCAAAACCTTCAGTGGTCACTGCCTCCACATCAGTGATATAATTTCTTCCATTGCTAGAACCACAATAAGTCTATACTAGAATATCATTAAGTCTACTTTTGTCCATAGTTCATTCACCAATCTTGAGAATTCTGGATTGATGATGTCCACTCCATCTCTATTTGAGAGGGGGCTGTGATCCCATGGGGCAAATGGATGGGACTCACTTGCAGTTGTAGACACTTTCAGTTCCTTAATATGGTAGTTGTCCATCTTCACCTCCTTGTTAGTTGTCCTGGGTGAGACCAATGAACAGGAGTGTAGGTGTTGTAACTGGTACTCACCTATTTTTATAGCTATTTAATTCTTGCTTTGGTTCAGGGGATTGATTAACTAATTCCTTAGCTGATTCTTGTGGTGAGCCTTCACCATTTTTTGCTTTTTTTATTGGGAAACCAAAACCTGAATAATTGGCAGTACTCTGTGTCTGAAACATTCAATCTGAAGTTTGTCATTGCATGCTAATTCTGAAAAAAACATTGAATATAAGGAATCTCATCCCATTTACTTAACCTTCTAATTAGACTAGATCAAATTGCAAAACAGGTTTATACTTTATGGACCCTTGGGCTGGTCATTTCTGTTCATCCTCTAATACATATTGAGTCCAAATTCCTTGCAAAGATGTATCATTCTTTTTTTTTTTTTTTTGTCATAGTTTCATACTCAAATTGTTCCCAATGTTTCATAATGCAAACTAGTGGCCTGCTCTTTTCTTTCATCTCAGAATTCTAGTTATTTCTCATTTCATTGTTTCATTAAATAAGTACCAAGAAAGCAAGGACTAGGTAACCAATCACTGCTATACCTCCTTATGCTAAGGGCTGATCTCTTTCCTATTCCAAGCCCAAATACCAAGCCTGACAAATTGTCACTTACACCTTCAGCAAGAGATACAGTGCTGCTGAGAAGGACAGTACAACTCTTACTCATAATGCACACAGAAGAGGACATGCTTTCCTTCATACTCTACCACTTTAGGGATCTTAGATGCCTAGGGCAAGAGATTCCTTTTACAACTCTTGGAATAAAATATTCTTATGGCCACAGAGCCAGAGACCATGAATGTCTTACCTCAGGAGCCCAGAAGTCTCCTAAGCAGCATCATTCTCACAAGAACACCAACTTCATCTGGGTCACCAAATTGAAAGTAACCAGAATGGTCCACAGGGTCATTGTGGGGTATGGCAGAATAGACAATCTATGCTAGGAAGGAAATGTGTATTTATTGACTGGTGGCAGACAGGATTCTAACCAATCTCAAATGTGTTTCCCTTTTGAGGATTTTCTTAAAGCTTTTATAAGGGTTTGAAACAAAGAAAGTTAATCATTGAATTCAGAACTCTGGGTATGGGCTGCAGAGTTTCTCTATTTTCTGCTTTGGTTAATATCAGGAAATATAATATGCTTCGTGTTTCTAATACTCATGGTGATAAAGATAAAAGATTAAGTGAAGAATTAATTGTTTTTATCATACATTTTTCCTTACAAAGAAGTAACAAGTCTGGTTAATATCAAACTAGACAGATTCTCTTTAATAGAGAATCTATATGTCTAGTCTATGGTGCTAGTTTAGCTACACATACATTTGATTTTACTCATGCTACCGAAACTAGGCTGAATAAACATAGTGCCAAATAAGGAAACCATGAAAAATGGAGTAACTGATTAGGTAAAATGCATTATACAAAAATAGTAAAATTCTCTATGGTAAAGTGATAGAGTGTAGTTGCATATTGAAGGGATACGACAAGTGAGTAGTGATATTATTGGGTTTGGTGTTGCAGAATTGACAGGTGGGTAGATTGGGAAGGGTGGGTAAGAATACCCAGGCTACTGGGGGGAAAAGATAGAAGAGGGAACAGGTGAATACTTGAGATTTGTGAGAAAGAGTTTGAAAGTACAGAGGTGGGAATGTTCTTATGGCAATATGACTAGGAAGGGTCACTGGCTTAGGGTGTTGGTTGGGGGGGGGGCATTTGGGACAGGGCACACCTGGAGTAGGCTTCTAGGGACTGTGTGAGTGTTTCTCCTGTCATAATGTGTTGTATCAGTGGGTGGAGATAAATAATGAGTGGGGAGGAGTTGTGCTCCAAGCTTTGGGATGACTGATTCATTCAGAAATAGGCAGGCAAGGGTCTCTCAAGAGCAAAGGCAGTTCCTAATAGGGAAGGACAAACCAGTGTGTCAAGACCTCTTGTTTCATGTAATTATGAATCTTGTCATCCAATTAGTCAAGCCAGGGGGCTGTGATGGGTCCCATGGGGAAGGGGAGGGAGGAACAGAATAGATCAAATAGGGGGTATTTAGTAGTCAGTGAAATGTTCTTCATTACCTTACAGTGATGGAAACAGGATATGGTAAATATCAAAAATTATAAAAGTGTATGATTTAAAATGTAAATCATACTGTAAACCACTGATAATGTTTAGTAGCTATGTTTCACTACTTGTATATCAGTTATAACAATGCTATCATCCACATACAAAAAGGTTTTAATATGGGGTGATGAAAGGGGGAGGGTTTGTATGTGACTTTGCTGTGACCTAAAACTTCTTTGAAAACAAAATGAAAAATAGTGAGACACTGGGGAAAGAGAGGGGGAAGGGGCCACGGTACAGACTGGACACCAGATATTGCAGTGATAAAAGGCAAAATGTCCAAAAATTTTTTTAAATTTTTAAAATATTTTTCATTTTTTTAAATATCCTAGTCTTTTAATTTAATTTATTTTTTTTCAGTTTTCATGTATTTAATCTCTTACATTTAAACTTAGTATTATTTCATTTTCCTATTTTGTATTTGGCTTTTGTATTGGTTTCATCTTTAAAGAAGCTTTGGATCACAGAAGAGTTACAACTGGGTGGGAAAGGATCATTAGTGGGGGGTGTCAGGGATGGGGGATGCATAGAAGTTCACCTGAACATATATGCAAGGTATATAAAATTTTCAAGTGCTCATGGATTATTGTAACAGTCGGTGGAGAAGCACTCAATAAATGAGAGAATACTGAATTCCCATCCTGGGGAACTCTGCCACATTCTCCAAGAGAAGAGCAACAGTCCTCCAAGTGCAGGGGCAGTGTCTGGCAAAGGAGGATGATCCTGGTGGGCCTTTGTTATTGATTACTAGCCTTATGAGTCTTTGCTCTTGAAATCGAAACTTAGCCTATTGTTATGGGGTGCCTAAGGGTTGCCTCCAGAAAACCTCCATGTTGCTCAAAGGTGGCCTCTCTCTAAGCCAAACTCAGCATATGAATGCATTACCTTCCTCCCAGCATGGGACATGACTCCCAGGGATGAGCCTCCCTGGCATGAGGGATTACAACCAAGTGCCAACTGGCAATACAACTGGAAAAAGGCCTTGAATAAAAGGGGAAAAATATAAAGACAATTGAGTTCATTTGGCTAAGAGTCTTCAAAGTGAGTTGGGAGGTCATCCCAGAGGTAACACTTATGCACATTTCAATAGGACCTCATAGATTTCAAAAGTGGATATCACCTCAAGTAGAGGGGCTCCTCAGGGCCCTGGAAGCACCCAGGACCTATGTCAGGGCAGATAGCTCCAGAGTTTGGTGCCTTGCCTGTGGGCCATACTTTGGAATTTATGCTCCTGAGAGTGACAGAGTTAGACTCTAATATGTCTTCCCTGCACATGGTTCATCTGTCCCTTCTATTCACACCTATATGTGGTGCTGGAGTTTGTAAGTGTACTTCCAGAGATTGGAGTCTTTTGGCTATAAATTTGCCAGCTGGGCCTGGAATCTTGGTGGAGCTGCAACTCCTACTCTACAGCTCAATGGACTCACTCAGGATGCCTGGTGGGGAGATGATGATGGGCAACGGCCATCCCAGGGAATGGAGAGAGTCTGCAGCTGCAGGCAGGATAATCCCTTACATCTTTTTCATGGGATATAAGCCCCCTCTCACTTGGAGGTGGAGTGGACAGCACCATCCCAGACTCCTCAGGAGTAGGGGAACAGCTATGGACTAGAGTGGACTTACTGATATTCTGTTATAGACATATTGTGATTTAATCAATGGAAGAAATTATAACATTAATGTGGAGCCAGTGGCCACTGGATGCTCTGGGGGCAGGGAGATGGAATATCAGTTGTAATACAGGGGCTTTTTTGGGACTTGGGAATTGTCCTGAGTGACATTACAATGACAGATATAAGCCATTTATATCATCATATAATGTGCAGAACTGTTTGGAAAAGAGTGTGGTCTACAATGTAAACTATGGTCCATTCTTAATGGCATATCTCCAGGATGTGTATATCCATTGCAGGGGATGTGCCACACTAATGAAGGATGTTCATGTGGGAGGTTGTGCAAGTTGTGGGAGGTGGGGCATATGGGAATCCCTATAATTTTTGTGTAACATTTATGTAATCTAATTATATTTTTAAAAAATTTATTTAAAAGAAATTAAATAAATATAAAAAAATAAAAAAATAGAAAATAAAATTCATTTTTTATTTCAGAAGAGTGAATTTAAAAAGAAAATGACAAAACATGTATTTGGATATAAATACCTGTATGTAAAATGGAAATATATTTTTTATTTTCCTACAGAAAAAATATTCTTCTATTATTCAAGATATAGCTGAATAGTTTTATAATTTTAATTTTAAAAATTCTTTAAAGCCCATTTTATTCCTAGGAAAATCAACAATGAAACAATCATTTATTTTGGGAATCCCTAATATTTTGACATTTAAAGATATATCTGATAAACAAAACTCAATGAATAACACCAGGCTTGCCCTGACTAGATATATCTTGACTCAAATCCAAGGTGAGATTTTTAGAGTATAAGACTGATGATGTTATCAGCTACATAAAAAGAGAGTTTACCATGAAAATCGGTTTTCTAGAGTGATAGAATCTCTGAACTAAACATGTGGTGGAAGCAGCCTCATTAAAATTTATATTCCTTGCCTTCTCAGTCATTTGGGTTCTAATGAGTTAGGGAGAGAATTTTAACCAGGCAGGAGAGTCCTAATTCATTAACTTTTTAAATGAAAATGTATCATTTAATTTGAGTGCAGGCAGGTAGGCTCAGGCCATCTGAGGTCAGATTAGTTTATTTTGGAAATACAATATCTCTATATTTATAATTATTCATTTTTTTCGAATGGAAACTCATCTAATATATTACCAATCAGGAAAGTGTTTTATGCGATTAGACCAGGGGGAGAAACAGATGAACAAGCAAATAAATAAATATACAATGAAAATTATTATGCGTAATTTGAAGGAAGTGAAGTGTATTATAGGCTGCGGGAAGGTCAAAGTCTATCTTAGGCTGGGGCTCAGCAAAGGGATCTCTGAGGAAATGACAGAACATAGACTGAAGGACCATGAATAAGATGTGGGAAAGTGAGAGAATTTCTGTGGAAATGAACCATGATAAAGTATTCAGTGCTGAAATAATAGTTCAACTTAAATATATTTGTGCTTCTGATTGATGATTTCTTACTCAATCCTTGGATGGTTGGAGGAGTACTATCTTAAATTTACTGAATTTGAAAGAAAATATTTTAAGGTGGTATATTTTGATTATATTCATCTCTAGGATAACCAGAGAGTAAGTTCTAGAGAATGAGAATTTTTTTTAGGTTTCTGGGGTGGTGGGAAAGCTTTCTATTTCTTTAAACTGATTTTGATATGACTCTGTATTTAGCATTACTAAATACTGATACTGAATAATGCTAAATACTAGGATTACTGATTTAAGGTTTTTTTGTATATTGTAATGTCTTTTCAGAATTCAGAGGGTGTAGTGTAGCAGTTTGATATTGCTTATGCCTTCCAAAAATAGATATTGGGTTATATTTGTAAACTGTTCTGTTCCTTTGGGCATATTAGATTGTATTGGATTCAGAGGCTTCACTTTTTCTTGATTAAATAATGATCAAGGCTTTGATTTGGCTACCTCAGTAGTATGTTGACTCTCTGTCCCCTTGGTGAGTGGAGACTCACAGAGAAAATAACATGGCAGAGGAATTAGTTGGAGACTTTTGGATGCTGGAACTCTGGGAAGTAAAACACAGGAGAAGAACACAGAGGGATAAAGATGGCCATAGACCTGGCAGAGGCCTCAGGAAGCAAGAGAGACTGATAATCTATAGCTGACCTTGTGGAGAGAACAGAGAAGCTGAGCCCAGAGAGAAATGAGCCCTGGGAGGGAGAAAAGACTTATCCCAACCTACAGCTGATATTGGAAGAAGCTGGTACATGGAGACTTAAGAGGAAGATATAAGCTGAACCCTTGCAGAAATTGGCAGCCATCTTTCTCCAACATATTCCTACAGACTTTGGTGTGAAAAGTAACTTACACTTTATGGCCTTGTATCTATAAGATTCTACCCCAAATAAATACCCTTTATAAAAGCCAACAGATATCTGGTACTTTGCATCAGCACCCCTTTGGGTGACTAATACATTTATGCTATATTATTTTTTTATTTATATTTGGTTTGCCCCAATAGAATTTAATTTTCTTGACCACAACTGAATGTATTTTTTGAATCTCCATTTCCAACATTCAAATCTGTGTTTAGAACTTAATGAATACATTTTGAATGGATAAATAATTTACTGTGGTGAAATAAGTATTCTGTTCCAATGGCAATGCTGAGGTTTCAAAACACAGAAGTAAAAATTTTTTATATTTCCTTTTCAATATAGAATCTAAATCATTCTGGTGGAATTTATGTTTATTAGATTATTTTTGAATATAATATTCAATGACTGTGGAAACAGATTTCTTCCCATTTAGAATACAGAGGATTCTGCAGTCTCTTTGTACTAGTGAATTGGTAGCAAAAACCAGTGGTCCTGACTGACTTGGGTAAAAGTCAGGAGTTTGATTTTTCTGTTGAAATATTATCAATGATCTGAGTTCATGGTATAGTTGCATTGCTGACTTCAATGCTTAAATTATACTTTGGTAACCTGCCATGTCCACCATGATCATGCTCTGTTACTATTATAAGTCAAAATTCAGGTAATTTTTAAAATAAAAACAGGATATCAATTCTGCAAATCAGATGTGCTTTCTCAGTTGGAACAAAGAGAAGTGTGGAGAGAAGAAATAGGATTTCCTCAATATCAGAGTCCAGATGAGCTCTAAGGACCTGTGTAACAGTAAAAGAGAGGTCTCATGGGATAGTAAGAATGTGCTTGAAAATATTAACAGGATTCCTTATGTAAGTTATGATTTCTTCAGATTCCCTTACATGAGTTATGAATTATGAAATGTAGCTGAGGATATTGGGGAACTTTTAGTCACAGGTGTTTATTCCATACACTTCTCAAGTGCTATTTAGGTGTCTTTGGCTTTAGGATAGAGATATTCATTTGCTATTGAAATTAAACTTTCACATAATGATCCTTATCTTGGTCCTATTCTTAGGAGATTTTCTCCTATATTTTACCTCCCTGACCTCCCAACTTCTTTATTTCTCATATTCCATCTCTGAAAATCTTTTCTGCTTGTAATGTCCTGTAATATTTTCTCATGCCTAGAGTATTCATTAACTTGATATTCTTTCCCAGCTAATTGTGAATGTTTGAAATTTACTGAAAGGGAGACTTGGAACTTTACAAAATTTTCATTATCCTAATGTTACTCTAACGATTTATTTTGTTTTTTTCCCTCATAACTACATGGAGGAAAATTGCCTTCTAAATATGGGAAATGATAAAAATGATATCCAACCAACCTATCTGTAGAAAAGACACTTCTAAAATCATGTCATTGTTAAGCTTCATTGTGTGAACCCAGGTATTCCAAATAGATAGCCAGGGATGGATTAAATTAGGAATTCAGTAAAGTCACAAAAGTGTAATTAATTTTGAGATTAAGTGCTAATCCAGCAAAAATCCATGATAGTTTGAATTTAGGGAAAAATTAACCTGAACACAAAACTCCAACCTGAGTTTATATAAAAAAGGAATTTTTACATAAAATGTTTTCACATATATTATCTTGGAACCACCATGAAGCTCAAAATTGATCAGATAGCTCTGTAATTAGATTGCTATAATAGAGAAAATCTGTGCATATGGAGAAGAATAATGTGTTTATAAAACTAACATGGAAACATTTTAATTGGAGATTATCCCCAGTGGATTAGTCTAGATTTCAGATGTAGGAAAATGAAGAAATTCATGTATATAGACAAATGTTTTACAGTCTCTCATCTATTTCCCCACTACAGAGGACTCACCCCAAAAGAATTTCTTTAAATGTAATTATTTGCAAGAAATTTCCTCTCACCCATCCATAGTGACCCAACATGCATTAATTTACTTGACAAAGAAATCCTGTTCCAAACAACCACTTCCAACAGTCCTCAGTGACCATTCATCTTATGATCGATATAAGCATATTCACCCTAGAAGTAAATCATATGCATGTCAAAAAAGTTTTAAAACCTGTATGCAATGCTTTAACCTCAGACAATACAAGGAAACTCACATTGGAAAGAAACCCCATAAATGTCATCTATATGGGAAAGCTTTCAGTCACTAATCTTCCCTTAAATATCATGGGAGAACTCAAACTGGAGAGAAACCACATGAATGTCACCTATATGGGAAAGCCTTCCATCAATATTCTTATATTAAACATGAGAGAACTCATACTGGAGAGAAACCTCATGTATGTCATATATGTGGGAAAGCCTTCTGTCAATATTCTAGTTTTAAAGATCATGGGAGAATTCACACTGGAGAGAAACCGTATGAATGCCATCTTTGTGGGAAAGCCTGTGTTCAATCCTCTTCCTTTAAATATCACAAGAGAATTAACACTTGAAAGAAATAACATGAATATGATTTATGTGGCAAAGCCTTCATTCATACCTTTTCTCTTAAACAACATGAGAGAACTCACACTGGAAAGAAACTCCATGAATGTTATCTAAGTGGGAAACCTTCCATCAATATTCTAATCTTAGATTATATGAGCATTCTTACTTTGGAGAGGAACCCTAGGTATGCTGTCTTTGTGGAAAACCCTTCTTTCATTGTTATTCCCTTAACTAACCTGAGAGAATATACCTTGTAGAGATAGCCCATGAGTGTCATCTCACTCAGAAAACTTTTCGTTGATTCCTCCTCCTTAAAATGACATCAAAGAAATCACACTGGTCAGTAATTCCATGAATGTCATCTTTGTGAGAAAGTCTTTCATCTTTGCTCTTCCCCTAAACAATATGAAAGAACTCACACTGGTGAGAAACACAATGATGCCATCTATATGGGAAAGGCTACATTCAATATTCTCATCATAAATAATATGAGAGAACTCACACTGGAGATAAACTCCATGAATATCATCTATGTGGGAAAACTTTCACTCATAGTTCAGCCCTCCAGCAACATGAGGGAATTCATGCTGGAGAGAAACCATAATACCATCTATAGAGGAAAACGTTAATTTTTCTAACCTTAGACAACATGAGATCATTCAAACTCAACAGAATTCCCATGCATTCCAACAAGTTGAAAAAGTCATCAGTCAATATTGGGACATTAAATGAGTTGAAATAACTCACAAAGTAAAGATCTTGGCTATGAAAGGGACTTCAGCCATAGATTTAACTTCTAAACACAGCAGAGAACCACATAGTGAAAAAACACTATGCTTGTATTCAGTTGGGAATTTCTTATAGCCAAACATATTAATTCAAATAATCTAAGGACATTCATACAGGAGAGAATCCATATGCATATCATCTATGTAGAAAAGCCCTTAGATGGCTAGATGATATACCATGAGAGAACCCATAATGTAAATATAATGGAATTGGAGAAGCCTCAGCTACAATCTAACTCATAAGTGAAATAGGGAAGTCACATTTGAGGATTTCTATACCTGTACTCAATGTGGAATTGCCTTAAATATTATTTTATCCTTCAAATAAAATGAGTGAACTCTGCAAGACTGAAACACTATATGTCTATGAGCACTGTGCACTATAATTCAGGGAGAGCAAAGCCTTGGTGTGCTAATGGAAACCCAGGTTTAGAATAACCACAAAAACCTGAAATAAGAAGGAGAAGTGGGAAGACGATGTGGCTCAAGTGATTGAGCTCTCACCTATCACATGGGAGGTCCCTGGTTCAGTTCCCAGTGCCTCCTAAAGACATTACCTGGTATTACCAGGCAGTCTCTCATGCAAGTACTAACCATGTCCAATCCTGCTTATCTTCTGAAATCAGAGGAGATCAGTGTCTTCAAGGTAGTATAGCCATAGGTTCTGGAAACTGCTGTCTGGAGCCTCAAGAGTTATCCTGCACACTGGGCACTACAGAGCCTGGCCCATTTACAGGGCCCCAAAGGCTTCCAGGGCAGGGTTTTGGACCATGGGCCCCTCCACACTACCACCAGCCCTCTGGATGCCCCTGCCATGGTGGTACACCTCCCACCTGGCTTCACACTCTAAGGGTCAGGGCAGTGGCCAGAAGGTGAGTTGGACTTGGCAGTGTCCAACTGTCTAGCTGAACAGAGGCTAAGGGCCTGACTCTTATTGACTTCTGACACCCCCACCATTTAAGGCATCCTCAGGAGAGTATTCCCTCAGACCCTGAGTACAGTTCCACCATGCACAGCTGTGCTCAGTCCCTGGAAAACCCCCAAAACCCTTTTGATCCACTACACACAACCATTCCAGCCCATGCCAGCCTGCAGAGACCAATTTGTCAGGAACATGCAGTGACAGCCTCTAATATTAGGACCAATGGAACTTTTATACATATGGAAATGCAGGTGTACAGAATGCTTACCTACACAGATGGGAGTCTGTTGCAACAAGAAAGTGTTATTGGAGTGTACCAGTCCTTGACTTTTGGACAAGCAACTCAACCACGTTAGAATGCTTATCATTAGTCAAGGGTTCCAGTGATGTCTCACCACTATAGACACATACACTAGATAATGAACAGCATTTCACATACATCATATCTATGCTAGGGCCACCATTGTGGCCTTGGAGAAACACCTAGGCTATGTGATTTGATGTACAGCAAGACTCCAATCAGATTAATGTATTTCATTTACAGCACACTTGGCTCAATAATGGATGTGCTCCCATTGCATGATATTGGCCATTCACACTCCCTAAGACCTCTAAGCAAATTGGGTGATAGAACATTGGAATGGATGACTCAAGTAACAACTACACAAAGACCACCAGGAGGAAAAACTTATTTGAGTGGAACCCCTGTGTAATTAAAGCTTTTTGGACATTGAACACTGCATTCCAGTGGAGCAGAAACATGACACTGCAGCATATGTTGATAAATACTGAGCTCTGAAGGGTCCAGGTAGTCACCTGGTTAACCTATTTCTTCGGAAAGGAATCCAAATCTCAGTATACTCAATTGAGAACACAATCCTTGGGGGTGATTTGAGACCTGGGCAGAAGTAGTGTTATTGAAAGTCCCCCAATTCCAACCTGGACCCAATGCAGGTGACTCCCTTCTGTGGGACTCCATGGGAACATGGGTAAGTGCAACAGAATGTCAAGGCACTTGGATTCTACGGTTGTATGGGGAAATCCTGGCCTATAAGTACCAGTGGTCAATATAATTGACTCTATCAAATTTGCACAGGCTATGACTACCCTCCCAAGATGGAATGATGAGGGCTGGAAGGTCTGGGTGAAATAATAGATGTAATGGGTCCCTACAAAAATTGCATCTTCAGGGATGTGACAGTCTGGGTGGCCATATCTTGACAATCCTCACCTCAAAATTTTGGGGAAGAACAGCTTCACCTCCAGGAGGTAAAGGGAAGGGTGTTAAATGATATTGTCTCTTTCTCTCACATGAAGGACAATCCCCTCATTAAATGTACCCAATGATACATGCTTTTTCTGGAGCCACCAATATAAGCAAATCTGTCAGCTCTCACAGCATTTAGCTGCTAGATGAACAGCCAACATGGTGGACCACACTGGTCTACTGGATGTATTACTTAATATCTCAAGAAACCACTCTATATACAAGTAGGATAGAGTCAGTAAGCCATGGCAGACATATTTTGAAGCCCAAGGACTCCCCATACAGAATGCACCAACCTTGGGGAAGAAATATGTCCTTTGTATTGAAACCCTAAATGTCATCAGGCCATCCCTGGGAGAAGTTCATAATGACTCCAGTAACAAAATAGTGTGATTTGATTTTGAGGATGGTTTCTTTTGAGCCCACCTGAATTTAATTTTACTGTGGACAACAACACTATTTTAGTACATGACAAAGAAGCCCATTGTACAATAACTGGTGCCTACAGTGTGTATGATGGTGAGTATACTGCAGAATCTAATATGCTGGGGAAGTCAGGTACCCACCTAGAGGTCATCTCAGCTCTTGTCTAATCCCACTTCTATTGTCTGCAGATGCCTCAGTATATTTCCATTCCACAGCCAGATGCATATGTTAAGTCTAATGGAAAGGACTGACCATACCTTAAACCCAGAAACTGGAAACATGCAGCTCCAACTGCTTAGCAGAGTGGGAATTCTCAGTGGCAGGTCCCCCACATGCTGGGGTGAATATATACTGAGCACTCAACTCGTACAGAGTCTCTCCTCTCCATGAGAAGTGGGGCATGCAGAGCTGCCGACTTCCATGACTTCCAACACTGGCCCAAGCAGCTGGCCTCCGTGGGAGACTGGCCATTATGGAATTTTTCCCCTGTTCTTTTGGGCAATTTGTTCTCTGTAAGGAATATCGTGTTCATTGAAACGTTGTGCTTGAGCCTGTATTCCCATGACACACCACAGAGCAAATTGCTCCACAGATTTTGGTATTGCCAGCAGATTACATGGGGAAGTGTAGAGTGGAATGAGTTGATTTTTTTCACCATTCTTCCCATTGCTCTTGCATTCCTTTTATACAAGAGCATCTTGGACAAAACAGGAATGATGTCTTTATGGCTAAAGTGAAGGTTCACCCCTGCCCTACCAGACTGGGTAGAGGAAATGGCCCACAGGTGTCCGGCCTAGAGCATACTGTTTCCATCCTATGGAGGAAGTGTGACAATAAGTGGGACTTTGAGAACCTCCCTTTAAATTCCAGGGAGTTGACTAGCTGGTTCCACAATGAGATAAATGAGGTTAGGGCTTCCACTACCAGGCATACACTCCTTTAGCACATGGCTTCTTATATCTGTTATCATTCTGGAACCAAGCATAACTTCACAATTAGCCACCCAGATTGATTTCGTGGTTGGTATGAGGTTGGTCATTATTCAGCAGGCTATTAGAACTGCAGTTGGGGACCCAGAGATGAAAATGAAATTATGAGGTTTTACATAGGAGATATTGGATATGAAAGACCCAGAAACATAGAGAGGATCTTCCATCATAGTTGCCCTGATTTTATAATGAGGATACCAATACCACCATGATCAACCAGACTGAACAGTGGCATATTGGCTACAAGACATCGAAGCCAGTCCTCCAACAAACTCTTAGTCAGTTGGAGTTAAGTGGGGAATTAGGGGATGGGGATGGAACAGTTGACAGTGCAGCTGCAGCCTATATTTAATGCAAGATTTCAGGGAGTGAAAAGAGCATATACCACTCTGGGTAACCTCCCTCTGAACCTCAGCTAGGCTAGGCCTTGGAGAAGAGAAGAGTAAGCTATGGTCATGCTTAGACAACAGAGTTTTGGCACATGGATATTCCACCCGCATTAGATGGATTTAGTCTCTTCCTAGGTTCCATGTTTATAGTAGGACTTTGATAATTTTATTAGAAGTTGTCCACCTAGGTGATGCCACAAGCTGGTTTGACTCCTCACCCCAGAGATTCCCCTGGGAGGTGCCATTGAATAGTTTTATCATACCCTCCCTGCTCCACACCAAGCGTAGCCTCTGAGGTAATTGACAAAGGAACTAGGGGTGGGCAGTAGGCACTTGCTGTTAACCCAGCAAGTCCTGGGATCCACAGGATTCTTCAGCAGCCAGCTATTCTTTGGGGTGCCGTCTCACCAAGCTATGTTCTTATGGTTATTAGAGCAAGGAGTTCCAAAAGACAACCAATACAGGATCTCCAGTGAAGAATTTTGGGAAACATGTAAACCAAAAGGAGAGCCAATAGGGACAACTTTCCTCTTCCCTATCCCCTCCCCTCAATTGTCAGATATGGGCAGTAGAGGATAAGAAGGAACTTGGGGATTTGTCTCCACCTTCAACTCTGACTGAGGAGACTGACCCCTAAGAGGGGCCTCTTTACCAAGATATGATGGAATTGCAAATGGCTAAAAAGTGGGGCTAAAAGCCCTGACCATCCTCCAGTGACCCTATTCCATATGCCCCAGTGCATATACAAATTTGGGGGTATTGAACAAAACTTTATAGCACTTTCGGATGCAGACAACCATATCACTATCATTCCAGTAGGTGCAGAGGGAAGGGATTGCAAGGTTTGGGGCATTCCACAAGGGCATGGGGATGGGAGGTATTGCTACCGTGCACATTGTTCCATTTGGCCTTTGGCCACTTTTGTGGTTATGCCTTCTGCAAAGGAATACATTGTAGCAATTGATATCCCACCCCACTGCACATCCCAATGGTGACTACAAGTATGAGCTCTCCCATCCTAACAAATTATGGCCATCACTGTTGGGGGAGAGACAGATAAAACACCCCCAGTGCCCCCACCTCCTTGCATTGCCCAACAGTGGCAATACTTCCCTCCTGGTAGAGAAAATGAACTCATAAAAGACCTGTGTGCAGCTGTCCTCTGCCCCACTTTCTCCTCCTTTAATAGCCAGTGTGGCCAAGGGAAAAGGTAATTACTGGAGTGTGGCGAATAATTATAGACTATTGGCATTTGAATGCAGAAGTGCTGTCTTTAGCAGCTGCAACTCCAGACACTGTGGCTTTCTTGGAAACCATCTTGTCCTCCACTGATTTTTCATATGCAGTTGTTGAGTTGGTGAATACCCTTTTTGCCTTCCCACTCTGAGAGGAGGAGCAAGAACAATTTTCTTTCCAATGCCAAGGCCTACAGTTTACCTTCACTGAACTGCCACATGAATATTTAAACTCACCCACTATCTACCACCAATGAGTGGGACAGGATTTGAGTAAGATTCCCCTGCCCAACAAACTTCAAAGGCTCCATTATATTGATGATTTCATGTTGTTGGGTCAGTGTGAGGAACAAATTGCCCAAGGATTGCATGCATTGCTAATGGCTTCAACTATCCAGTGGGGCTATACATTCTAAGAAGATGCAAGGTCCAGCCCAGCAGGTCACTCTCTTCAGTAGTATATCAGACCAAGCAAGCACTGGATCCCTAACTCAGCACAGAAATAATTACTGTCCCTAACGTCCCTCACCTCTAAAAGTAAGCCCTGTGGTTTATTAAGTTATTTAAATATTGATGTCTGCATATTCCACATCTTTGTATCATCCTGGTATTTCTATAATGGGTCATATGGAAAGCAGATCTATGTGATTTTAGGCCACAAGGTAACCAGACACAGCTCAGAGCTAGTCCTTCAAAAGAAAACTTCTGGTGTGATATTGAGCCTCAGTGGAAATGGAAAGGATAAATATTACCAAGAGCTCTCAAGTCCTCCTGACTCTAGAAATTCCATCATATCCTGGGTTCTGGGTAATCAGAACACTTACCTAGGCTATGCCCAATGGTAAAGTATCATCACATGGAAGTGGTGAATTCAAGACAGTTCATACCCAGGTCCTCAAGTAATGACATGCTTGCATGAAATGGTTGCAGACTTATCCCTCAACAATGATCCTGTTGTAATTTGAGATGAAGGCCCTTTCCTCTTTGCATTGGAGTCCAGAGGGCCCTGACTCAAGCATGCCAATCAGGTGCTGGTTCACTGATGGATAAACTTTCCCCAGCCTCAAAAACAATACACCACTTATAGCACTGGAAAAAGTGTCCAATGCATTGAACTGTGAGTGATCTGCTTAACCTTGGAACACTTGGATCCAAGCACCTCAATGTACCAGTTTACTGCCTCATGGTGCAAGTCATAATCGGTATCTTAAAAGTCTGGTCAGGGGGAGCAGATGTGGTTCAAGTGGTTGAGTACCTGCTTCCCAGATGGGAGGTCCTGGGTTCAGTTCCTTGTGCCTCCTAGAAAAACAAAAACAAACAAGCAAAACAAACAAGAAGACCAACTCTGGGGAACCAATGTGGCTCAATTTTTGAGCACCTAATTCCCATGTATGAGGTCCAAGGTTCAATCCCAAGCCCCTGATAACTGAAAAAAAAAAAAAAAGTCTGGCCAGGATGATAGACAGAAAATGATTGGAGAATCAACAGTTTCCACATGTGGCTTTTGAAAACAACTGGCATTGTGGAGAGGTATGATCTATGTTACTCATGTTGATGTGCAAGACAAGGGCTCCATCATGATAGACATCTATGGAATGACATAGCCAATGAAGATGTATAAGATGCTTTGCACACCCAGTGAGGCTGGAGATCCTGGTGGGAGAGAGACTGAGGATGATCTCTGTCTGTAGGATGAAGATAATGAACTTACCCTCAGTGACATCCATGAAATAACTTAATTTCCCATGACTGATTCTGCTACTGGGTGGAACCACCACCAAACTAGATGTGGAAATTCTGACACTGAGAAATTATGGTCCCAGGCCCCTTTCAACTTTCTAGTATATATAAAATGGAGTTTATTTTAACTTTGGATGCTGTGACATTAGTAAATTTACTAATTACCTCTAATTTTTTTGTGAATTTAATCATGGTTTGTATATACCCAATCATGCCATTTGCGATCAAAAACAGTTTTCTTTTCCAAGTTTTCAATCTGAAGCAAAGTGGGCATCATCATCCCTAAAACCTCAAGATTAAGGAAAAAGCAATCATAAAGGAGGATACAACCATGGACCAAAGTAGACATTATAATTGTTGTAACAGAAGAATATGTAACATTGATATAATGGTAGTGGTTATCAGAGGTTCTGTGGGAAGGGGAAAAAAGAATAGGTGGAACATAGGGCATTGGAATTGTTTTGCATGATATTGCAATGATGAATGGAAACCACTATACATTTTGTCAAGTTCTATAAAACTGTACACTGAAAAAAGTATAAACCCTAATGTAAACTATAGACCTTGGTCAGTAGCAAAGATTCAATACTTGTATAAGTGTAACAAATGGACCACAATGATGTAAGATGTTATTAATGGGGAAAATGTGGGAGAGGGAGGGGCTAGGGTATATGGAAATCTCTGATGCTTTCTATATAATTTTTATGCCATCTAAAACTTCTATAAATAAAATTATTATATGGACAAAATACTGAGAAAAATGAATAGAACCTCAAACACCTGTGAGAAAACATGAACTATACCAAGTTCTATGTAATAGAGCTCATGGAATGAGAGGAGAGAAAGGGGAAGAAAATATTTGAAGAAGTAAAGGCCAAAAATTTCCCCAATTTAATAACAAATATACATATCCAGGAAGCTCAAAAAATCCTAGTAGGATGAATAGAAAGATATCCAGACATCACAGTCAAATTATGAAAATAAAATACAAGGAGAAAATCTTAAAATCTGCAAGAGAAAAATGACTCATTACACAGAGTGGAGTATCAATAAAATTAATAGGAGTAAGCCTCAAGCAATTTAAGGAAAGTACTGTCAACCATGAATTCTATACCCAGCAAACTGAAAGTGAAAAAAAAACAATCCAAGACAAACAAAGAATAAGAGAATGTATTGCTAACAAATTTGCTGTCTTGATTTGCAAGGTTTCTATGACAAATACCACACACTGTGTAGCTTATATAATGAAAATTATTGCTTCACAATGTCAGAGGCTTGCATTCCAAAAATCAAGATATAGGTAAGGCTGTGCTTTCTCCTGGAGTCAGTCCTTCTAGTGATGGCAGTTCTTCAAGTGGTGATGTCCTAGATCTCTGCCTGTGACTTTTGCCTGCCGATGTTGATCAAATTCATTCTACTTATAAAGGACTCAGTAATAAGGATTAAATCCCACCTTGATTCATCTGTGTCACACCTAAAAAGGAACTTAGAAAGTCCTATTCTCAAATGAATCCACACATTGCAAATAGGTTCACACCCAGAGGAACACTGATTAAGAATAAGAATTTGTCAGTTATGAGTACAAATAATTCAATCTCCTATACATGCCTTATGAGGAAACGGAAAGCAATTATTTCAGACTGAAAAGAACTTACTCCATAGAGGAGCAATGAAGAGCACCAGAAATGATAAATATGTGGGTTAATGTGAAAGGTTCTCTCTCTATAGTCTTTCTCATTTCTAGTCTTAATTTCTTTAAGTGATGTAAAATTGTAAAAAGCAATAATTATAACTTTACATGATCAATTTATAGCATATATAAATATATATCATACAGCATAAAGAAAACAGGGAAAAAATGGAGGTACATTGGAGCAAAATTTCTGTTTCTGGAATAATGTTAGCATTGATCTGAAGTAGATTGTCATAAAATAAGACATATTCCAAAATTCAATTAGAATACCTAAAGAATATCTAAAGGAAAATTTAAGACTAAACAATCAATCTAAATGACACACTAAAAATTAACTTACACCAATGAGGACAGTCAAGAGGAACAGAAGAATAAACAAGAGAGGAGACACAAAATAACTAGCAATTTGGGATATATAAATCCAGACATGCCAATAATGCCATTAAATGGGAACTGACTAAACAGCCCAGTTACAGAGATTGTCAGGTTGAAAGAAATTTCAAGATCCAACTATCTACTCTTTACAAGAGATCCACTTAAGATTCCGAGACAGAAATAGGGGAAAAATGAAATGATGGCTAAAGACATACCATTCAAATACTAACCACTAGAGAACTGGAGTAGTTTTCTTAATATCAGGCAAAATAGATGTTCCAGCAAGAAATATTACTAGAGGGAAAGTGGGGCACTTTATAATGAAAGAATCAACATATCAAGAAAATATTACAACTGCAAATATATGCACACTTAACACTTAAGCCTCAAAATACCTGAAGTTAAACTCCGACACCTCTCTCAGAGATAGCCGTGTAAAGAAAGAGAGGGCAAATTTACTCTCCCTTGATCTCCCCGAACTCAGTTCCTTCCACTTTACACTGGCAAGTTCACAGCATTTAGCCTGATTGTTTTAAACATATGTTTACTAATTTGGCTCATGTAGAGCATATTCTCTCTCTGAAAGTCCAACCTATACTAGTTTTAATATATACAGTTCATTTACAATGAGTGTTTTTGAATAAAAAAAAACAATGAAGGAATAAAGGAATGAATGGACAGCATCTTATGCAGAGGTGGAAAAGCAAGGGAGCATAGCATAATCTAGGAATTGTTACAAGTTGTTCCAAATGCCTTCAGTAGCAGTTTTCAACTGAATTTCTATTTATGTTAATAGGTTTTCAGTGAAGAATAAGAGTTCAGTACTCAAACTTCTCCTTCTCCATTCCTTTCTTCGATGTTCTCAATGCCCATTACTGTATTCAAATCCATTTCCTCACTTTTGCAAACTTAAATTTATTTGACCAGAATTTTATTAAAAACCTGAGAATTGTCCCTTAGAAACCTGTTTGAAATATGCTGATCTCTACTGTAAGATAGCTCTGATGAGTTGGTAGGTGTGTGAGCCTGAATAAGTGGGCTGTGGCCAGGTCATATCTTTAGAAAGAAATGTTGAGGAATTTGAACTTTATTGTGCATGCTACATAAACCATTGAAAGATTTTATATAAGGGAGTTATATGGTCTAACTTGCACTTTATAAAAAATATCTGAGCAGGAGTAACAAGGATGAATTAGAGAAACACTAGGCAAGAGGCAGGAGAACTCATGGGAAAATTGCGTCAAAGATCCAGACTATAGGTGATGAAGACTTGGGCTAAGTCTGTGACAATTAGAACAGGGAGGAGGAGTGAAATTAAGAAAACATATTTAGGAAGTAGAGTTGATGCATCTTCATCACTAATTGCATCAAAGTTTGAGAGAAGAGGACACATCAAGGAAACCTTCCAGCTTCTGGCTTAGAGAATTCATGGTAGCATTCATCTTGACACAGAAGAGGGGCAGAACTTTGGGGGAAGCTTTAGTTTGAGATACCAATGAGTGTCCAATTGGAAATTTAGATATGAGGCTCAGGAGAGAGTTCTTGGCTAAATGTGAAGAGCTTGCATATTGATTCTGTTGAAGCCATAGTTTGACTGTGTTCACTCAGAGAGAGTCTGTACAGTGAGGGGTATATGGGCAGGAGATTGAGCCTTGGGGAACATCAACATGAAAGGGATAAATAAGGGAAGACTACACTGAAAAGGAAGAAACAGAGGGATGGGAGGGAAACACATGCTGAATGGCAAAGCCCCTTCAGCACTTTTTAACTGTAGTGAATGTGCCACACTAAGGAAGGATGTTTATGTGGGAGGGTGTGGGAGGTGGGAAGTGGGGCATATGGGAATCTTTATATTTTTTTGTAAAATTTATGTAATACAAATATCTTTTTAAAATAATAAGATGATATGATCCAAAAAAAAAGGATGATATGGGTAAGCCAAGGGTTTGGTAGAGAAGAATGTAATCAGATATAAACAGTGATGAGAAATCAGGAAGGAAAGATTAAGAAGATAAAGAAAGGAATGTTGTTGTAATTCAACGTGGAGGTAGATGGTGCCGGGAAGGAACCAAAGAAAGATTGGGATCAGGGGACCTCACTCCATGAGGAATGCAGGCAAGTTTATTTATATTGAAGCTGCTTTTTATACTCCAAAGCTGATAACAAAAGTAGGGAGTCCTTCACTAGTTCCTCAGCTTGATGTGTGAGAGCGCTACCTGTTTGTGAGTTACCAGACAATCTTTCTTGGGAATTCAGACAATAACATCTGTGTGGTGAGTTCATTCTGCTCTGCCTCCTCCCACTGATATCTGCAGCATGCAGTGTCCTTGGAGACATTTACTAATGTTTCTCTGCCAGCAAGGATGCTTTTTAAATGTTTAACCCTTTATGTCCTGGGTCTCAGCATCTTCTCCAACAGAATGTGTCCATTGCATTTGAGAACGTGAATGTAAATGATAACCTTGCAAGAGCAGTTTTAGTGGAGTAGTTGGCTGAAGTGTGACAAGATCACAGTTGGTTGAACTGGAAATCAGTAAATGCCAGAAAATGGCATAAGACACATCTAAGAAGCTTAGCTCTGTATGTAGAGTGAGAGAGCAGTACTTAGAGTGGCAGGGGCCTTCAGGGAAGCTGTTATCTTAGTGTTGGATGAGGCATAAAGAGAAGGGAGAGCATGTTTTTGTTCCAAGGGGAAGCCAGAGAGAGGGAGAGGGAGACATATGAGGGGATTGACCAAGGTTGTTGGGGCAGGATTAGAAATGACATAGTCAAGGCCAACTGCAATAGAATAACAATAATTTCTTATTCTAGCCTCTTGTCCATTTGGAAAATTTCCCTAAGACATAATATTTAGGATAATTTCAGTAAATTGGATAGGAACACCTTCTTAGCCATTTGTGTATTCCCTACCATATGTAAATATACATAAATAGAGATTCTCTTGCCCAGAAACATGCTTTGATGATCATGCCGCTTTACCTTACTCCTACCCCATCATAATACTATTCTCTGAACCCTTCTCTATATAGAGATTCTGAAAATAAAATCCAAATATATGGTATCCCATCAAAGTCTCATATGATCTACCTTCCACCTAACTCTTCAATTGCATCCACAACCACTTTACCCCAATCTCTTCTGTTTCTTGAAATGGGGAACTGCTTTCCCCATTCTACATATTTGTCCATCCTGTGACTGCTTTGAGGAATATTCTTTCCTTAGGACTTTGTATGGTTGCATCTTTCTCATTCTTCAAGTCTAAGCCTGAAGGTCACTTCATCTCCTCACATGAAAGTTGAACTATGTAAACATCCCATCTTTTATAAGTGATTATACTCTTTTTAATTTCTTCAAATCCTTGAGTGGACCATAGATATCTTTACTTTCTTTTTTAAAACTTTTTATTTAATAATAATTTTTTTAAGTAAGATACTTAGATTACATAAATGTTATACAAAATTTGTAGGGATTCCCATATGCCCCACCTCCCACACCTCCCATAACCTCCCATATAAACATCCTCATTAGTGTGGCACATCACCTGCAATGGATATGCACATCCTGGTGCTTTGCCATTAAGCATGAACCATAGTTCACATTGTAGACCACACTGTCTCCCACACAGTTCTGCGTGTTATATGATGATATAAAAAGGCCTATATCTGTCATGGCAATGTCACTTAGGATAATTCCCAAGTCCCAAAAAAACCCCTGTATTACAACTGCTTTTCTCTCTCCCTGCCCACAGTGTCCAGTGGCCACTGTTTCCACATTGATGTAATTTCTTCCATTGCTTGGATCACAGTATATCTATATCCATTTTAGTCCAGAGCTTTTCCCCCAATCCTGAGGAGTCTGGGATTGTGATGCCTACTCCACCTCCAAGTGAGAGGGGGCTTATATCCCATGGATAAGATGGATGGGATTTTCCTGCCTGCAGCTGCAGACTCTCTCCATTTCCTAGGATGGCAATTGTCCATCATTATCTCCCTGCCTGGTGTCCTAGGTGAGTCTATTGAGTAGTAGAGTAGGAGTTGCAGCTCCACTGAGATTCCAGGCCCAACTGGCACATTGACAGTGCAAAGACTTCAGTCTCTGGAATTACACCTACAAACTCCAGCACCGCATATAGGTTTGAATAGAAGGGACAGATGGACCATGTGCAGGGAAGACAGATTTGAATCCAACTCTGTCACTCTCAGGAGCACAGATTCCAAAGTAGGGCCCAATGATAAGGAACCAAACTCCAGAGTGATCCACCTTGATATAGAACCTGGGTGTCTCCAGAGCCCTCAGGAGCTACTCTGTTTGGGATGTATCCACAATGGAAGCCTATGAGGTCCTACTGAGATGTGCATAAGCATTACCTCTGGGGTGACCTCCTGACTCATTTTCACTATCTGTATATCAGTTATAACAATGCTACCACCCACATACAAAATTGTTTTAATATGGGGTGAGGAAAGTGGGAGGAGTTTGGGTATATAAGAGTCCCTTTTATTCTATGTGTGACTTTGCTGTGACCTAAAACTGCTTTGAAAAAAAAAAGAAAAATAGTTAGACACTGGGTAATGAGAGGGGGAAGGTGCCACGGTACAGACTGGACACCAGATATTACAATGATAAAAGGCAAAATGTCAAAAAAAATTTTTTTTTCTTTTTTCTCCATTTTTTGAATATCCCAATCCTTTAATTTTATTTTATTTTTAGTTTTTTTAAGTTTTCATGTATTTACTCTCTTACATCTAAACTTATCATTATTATTTCATTTTCCTATTAATTGTATTTAACTATTGTATTGGCTTCATCTATAAAGAAGCTTTGGATAACAGAGGGGTTACAACTGGAGTGGGAGAGGATCATTGGTGGGAGGTGTCAGGAATGGGTGGTGCATGGAAGGAAGTTCACCTGAATATACATGCAGGACTAATGGGTTTGTAATATAAAATGAAGGTTTGGCCCTCCCCTACCATCCTGGGTAGAGGAAATGACCTGCAGTGGGGAACCTATGGCATGCTGTGTACATCCTCTGGATGAATGGTGGCGATAAATGGGACTTTAGGAATCCCCCATGAATTCCAGAGAGTTGACTAGCTGGTGTCATGCTGAAATCAATGAGGTTTTATTTTCCACTTCCCAGCATATACTTTCTGGCTTATGGCTTCTTATATATCTGTTCTCACTCTGGAATGAGTATTACCCACACTCAGGCCACCATAATTGTTTACTACTCAGAAACTATTAAATGGGTACTCAGAGGTGAAAACAAATTTTAAGACATTGGGGATGGTATCAGAGTCAGGAGCTCCAGTATTCAGTTCTTCCACAACAAAGACTATAAAACAGGCAGGAAATGTCTGAAACAATTATTTTGAAAGCCCAGAGATCAGAAGAACACTGTACAGCATCCAGAGGAGAGCAGGAGGAAGAGTCAGATTAAACTATGGTAAACAACTGCAATTGCGCTTTTCAAGTGGTGGCTATCTTCCAATTTCATGGCAAGCCTCAATTGTGTCATGTCACTAGCTTGCTGTCAGTGAGAGAAAAGGACAAAAATCCTATTCTTCAAAATACACAAAATGTAAGATATGAAATATAATTACAAATAAGATTTTGATGGTATTCTTTCATAATTTATAAGAAATGTTTCACAGCAATCCAAGGTATTGGTGGTGGGGTGATGTATGAGAACCCTGTATGATGTTGTGCATATTTGGTTTGTAAGTTCACAACTATTTCTATACACTTATTGCTTATGTATGTTCATGTATGAATGTTATACTTCAATAAAATTTTTGAAAATCCTATTTCCCAAGAACAGATGTGGGCAAAGATGATCACTGACCATTGTTTTTGATTAGTAAATTCAGATCACTGGATACTGGCTCTCAGGGAAACTAATGTTTCAACCTTCTCTTGACATATGTGGTGGTAGCCAATGTTTCAACCCTCAAAGGGCAGAAGCAGAGACAGTGGTGATTTAAAGATGAAGTGTTTCCTCTTGACTGCAATTGACAGCTGAAAGGCTGCCTTTGCTCAGCAGGCCAGGAAAACTCAGCCTTTTGGAACCATCCAATAAGCTTTTGGTACCCTTCCTATCATGCTCCATAGGGTATGTTTTAGCCAGTTGGCAACCCCTTAGTGGTTCCTAGGCTCTGTTTTGTCTGGGAAATTTCAACTTGGGAAAGCCATCCCTGGGATGACCTTGCTACCAGAATATAGGCAAAAGCAGCATGAGACAATGAAAGGAGTGTAAAAATCTATAGTCATAGACAGTCTTTGACAACGGCCTGACAGCTTCAAATACCCAAGAGAGAGAGAGGTCTATATGCTGGGTAAAGAGGGGCAACCAAACTCCTGCAAACAGTGGAACTCACAACTAACAAACAAAAGCACAGCACAAAGTACTAAGTGGTATATTTTCACCTTCTGGCAAGGAAATATTTTTTGTATATCAAACCAAAACAAAGAAAAATAAAACTATTCTCTGTCATTAAAAAAGCACAGCATGAGACAGAGGCCCAGAAAGACTAAGAAAATTCTGCACAGTGCATTTGTCTTGGGCAGATCTTACTGATAGGACCCCTGGAGCACAAGTCAGTCTGTCTTATCAACAGCTGGTTACAAAACCAACCTGAAAAGACATCCCAAGGTGGAAATTGCAGAGTTAACAATTTAAATATTAACATGTACAGTATGCAACAAAAGAGAAGACAGTATACCATGAGTGGGTTCAGGGGGTGTTATGGGGGAATTCTCTATATTTTTGGTGTAATTTTTGTAAATATAAATTAGAACTTCTCTAAAAATAAAGTTAAAAAAACATAACCACACTTAAAAAAAGAATAAATCTGAAAAAGAGTTTTATGATCAGTAATAAAGTATGGGGTATTAAGAAAGATATTTCAAGTGAGAGGAAGTGACCTTCAGGATTAGCTCTGAAGAAAAAGAAGGAGGCAGCCATACAAAGTGCTAAGGAAAGAGAATTCTTGGCATCAGTCTCAGGAAGGGCAAATGTCTAAAATGGGGAATGCAGTTCCCCAATTCAAGGAACAGAAGAGAGACTGGAAAAACTGGTTGGGGATGTAATAGGAGAGCTGGGAAGAAGGCCGATCACATGTCGCTTTAGTAACATGTAAGTTGGGATTTAATATGCAGAATCTTAGTAACCATAAGTTGGGATTTAATATGCAGAATCTCTATATGGAGAGGAATAGAGGCAAGGTAGAAGCAGCAGGATGAGCAAGGGTTGTTTCTGTGCACATTAACCCCATTTGTTTCAACCTACTATGGTAGGGAATACTCAAATGGGATAAAAGTTGTTTCCATCTAACTTACCAAATCTATCACAAATATTGTGTCTTAGGGAAATATGCCAATTGATGGACAAGATACTAGAATAAGAAAATATTATTAGGCCTATTTCAGTTGGCCTTTACTATGTTGCTTCTCATCATGCCCAATCAAACTTAGTCCCCTCAGATGTTTCCTCTCCCTCTCTCTGGCTTCCCCTTGGCACATAAACATGCTCTCCCCTCTCTTTATGTCTCATCAAAAGCTGAGATCACAGCTTTGCTGAAGGCTTCCCCCACCACTGCTGCGGGAAGTACTGCTCCCTCACACTCCTCTCAGATTTAAGATTCTTAGATGAGTTTAGCCCATTAGCTGGTATCATTTACTGATTTCAAATTGATGCAAAGTACCTGAAATCTGCTTACTCTTATAAAGAGTATTTATTTGGGGTAAAAGTTTACAGTTACTAGGACATAAAAAGTCCAACTGCAGGTTGCTTTCTCATCAAAGTCAGTTGCCATGAGTTGAAGCAAGAAGTTCATTGATCCCTGGCTGGTCTTTACCTTTCTCTCTGGGCTTCACCTTCCTTTTGAGGCTCTGTGGACCCAGCCTCTTGAGACTTCATGTTTAAGTGAAGTTCTCTCTCTCCTGGTGTAAGGCTTGTCTCTCAGGACTTCCTATATCCACCTCAGCTCTCTTCCTAAGGTCAGCTGCAAGCTATCAAGCAAAATGGTTCATCACTCCCTGGGGCATTAGATGTTTGACCCTTCTTCTTTCTATCACGTGGCTGGATCAAAAATGATTAATCTTTCTCTTCCAGTGTGTCTGTCTTTCTGTGTGAGTGTCCATCTATCTTAGACACAGCAAGGCAACTGGAATGCAACCTGAAGTCATGCCATTCTATCAAATCAAAAAAGCTCTAATCTAATCAAAGCCCTCTCAGCTGAATTTAATATAGGAAAATGGTATCACATGCAGAGGAATAGATTAGTTTAAAAAAAAAATCTCTCTTTTTTGGGGATTCACAAATTAATCTCAAACTATCACACACCCTATTATTGACCCTTAATGCTAATATAGTACCATATTTGACATTGATGCAAGAATTTTACAATACTACTGTTAACTATAGTCCATAAGTTACTTTAATTGTATTTTTCCCATGTATCACCATATTCTTAACACCTTGTAATAGTGATGTATATTTGTTCTAATTTATAGAACATTCTTTTATTTGTACTATTAACCACATTCTTTATCCACCATGAGCTCACTGTGTTATACTGTCCTTAGATCATCCTCTGGCTTTCTTTCAATTGACATTTAGGTTCCTAGACTACCCCCTTTCAGCTACAATCACAATTATAAATAAGTATTGTTCGTTATACTCACTATAATGTCTTACTATCAACTCTACCCATTTCCATACATTTACAGTCAGCCTAATTAAAAATTCCACATACATTAAGCATCAATACCCCTTCTCAGCCCACTTCCTATCTCTCAGTAACCTATACTCTAGATTTTAACTCCATGCATTTATTCTTCATATTTACTTCATATTAGTGAGACCATACAGTAACTGTCCTTTTGTGTCTGGCTTATTTCACTCAACATAATTTCCTCAAGCTTCATCCATGTGGTCATATGCTCCCCAATTTCATTTCCTCTTACAAGAACATATTATTCCATCATATAAATAAACAGCATTTTGTTTATCTATTCATCATTTGATGGACATGGATTGTTTCCATTTTTAGCAATTGTGAATAATGCTACTATGAATATCAGGGTGCATGTCTGTTTAGGTCCATTCTTTCAGTACTTCTGAATATATTCCTAGTAGCAGGATTGCTATATCATATGGCCACTCAATATTTAGTTTACTGAGGAACTACAGAAATGTTTTCCACAAAGACTGCACCATTTTACATTCCCATTGACAGTGAAGGAATGTTCCCCTTTCTCCATATCATCTCCAGCACTTGAAAAAAAATAGAATCAACAAAACCAAAAGATGGTTCTTTGAGAAGATCAACAAAATTGACATTTCTTTAGCTAGACTGAGAAGAAAAAAAGAAATGTAAATAAATAAATTCAGAAATGAGTGGAGGGACATTACTGTTGATCCTGCAGAAATAAACAAGATCATAAAAGCTTACTACGAACAACAGCACACCAACAAATTAGGCAACACAGATGAAATGGAGAAATTTCTAGAAACACATGAAAAGCTACACTGACATTAGAAGAAATAGAAACCCTCAATAAACAATCACAAGTAAAGAGATTGAAGAAGACATCAAAAAAAACTTCTAAAAATGAATAGTGCTGGACCAGATAGCTTTACAGGTGAATTCCACCAATCATTCAAAGAAGGCAATGAAAATCATGCTTAAAGTCTTGTGAAAATTTTGAACAGGATGGAATGCTACTGTTTTAGTTTGCCAAATGGCTGCTGGTGCAAAGTACAAGAAATGAGTTGGATTTTATAAAAGGTATTTATGTGGAGTAAAATCTTACATTTGCAAAGCTGTGAAAAGTTGAACTCAAGGCACCATAAGAGGTGCTTTCTCACCCAAGTCAGCAGCCAAGTGTTGAAGCACGATGGCAGGTTGATCTCTGCCTGCTCTCTGCATTCCCCACCAGTTTTTACCCTCTCCAGAACTCACCTGAGGGCATTCAGACATAGAGTTTTTCTCTTACTGAGCCTCTTAGATTTGGCTGCTCTGCTTTCTTACTGATTTCAGCTACAAGTTATCTGACAAATGGCTCATCTCTCCCCAGGGCCTCAGCTGTTTGAGCCTCTCGTTTCTGTCACATGTAAGGATCAGCAATGGCAGAGCTCTTTTTTCTGTGTCTGTCTGAGTGAGTCAGACCCAGCGAGGAGACAGATACTCCACTGGAGTCATGCTTCACTGATGTAGTCCAATCAAATTCCCTAAGGTGATCTTATCGAATAATCTAATCAAATGCTCCTCAGCTGAATTTAATGCAATCAAAAGGTATCACATGCAGAGGAACAGATTAATTTACAAACATAATCCTTCTCTTTTGGGATTCATAAAACAATCCCAAACTGCCACATCTACCAAACTCATTATATGAAGCAAATATCAACCTAATGACAAAGCCAGATAAAGATATTACAAAAAAGAAAATTAATAAAGCATACAATCATCAAAAGTGTACAATCAATGGTATTTGGTATTAATATGTATCAACAAAATTGATTAGTTAAAAAAAATTACAGATTTATAACCTTAATGAAAATAGATGCAAAAATCTTCAGCAAAATACTTGCTAACTGAATCCCATAGTACATTAAAAAGATCATTCATCAATATCAAGTGGGTTTTATGCCAGTTATAAAAAGGTGGTTCAACAGAAGAGTATCAGTGTAATATACTACATTAATAAATCAAAGAAGAAAATCATACGACCATCTCAATTGATGCAGAAAAAGCATTTGTCAATATACAGCATCTTTCTTAATAAAAACAGTCTGAAAAATAGGAATAAAAGGAAAACTTTTCAACATGATAAAGGGTATGTATTAAAAACTCACAGCTAACATTGTACTCCATGGTGAAAGAATGAAAGATTTCCTTTTGAGATTGGGAGCAAGACAAGGATGCCAACACTTGTTCAATATAGTGTTAAGGTTATAGCTAGAGAAACTAGGGAAGAAAAAGAAATAAAACATCCAAATTGGAAAGGAAGAACTAAAGTTTTCACTACTCACAGATGATATGTTTCTATACCTAGAAAGTCCTGAAAAATCCACAACAAAGAACTAGAGCTAATAAGCAAGTTCCTCAGAGTGGCAGAATACATGGTTAATATGCAAAAATCAGTATTGTTTCTACACTCTCCTAATGAGCAATCTTAGGGGGAAGTCAGGAAAAAAATTCCATTTACAATAGTGACTAAAAGGATCAAATATTTAGGAATAAACTTAACAAAAATGAATAACAAAAATTATTCAATAAACTACATTACACTCATAATAGAAATTAAATATGACTTAAATAAATGGAAGCAAGTTCCATGTTCATGGACTGGAAGACTAAATATCATTAAAATATAAATTCTTACCTAATTGATTTACAGATTCAATGCAATCCTTATAAAAATTACAACAGCCTTAGTGGAGAATTGGAAAATTTAATTATCAAATTTATTCAGAAAGATAAGGGGTCCCAAAAGTCTAAAAACATTTTAAAAAAGAACAACAACGTTGGAGAATTGTCACTTCCTTACATTAAATTGCATTACCTAGTTATATTGGTAAGACATCATGGAACTGGCATAAAGATAGACATATAGACAAATGGAACCAAATTGAGACCCTCATATGTATTGCCAAGTGATTTTAGACAAAGCTATCAAGCCCACCTATCTGGTTCAGACAGTCTACTCAACAAATTGTGCTAAATATCCATATCCAAAAGAAAAAAAGAGGACCCATATCTCATGCCTTATATAAAAATTAGCTCAAAATGGATCAAAGAACTAAATATGAAAGCTAAAACCATAAACTCCTAGATGAAAATTCAGGGAAACCTCTTCATGATCTTTTGTATGGGTTTCTTAAGTCTTACACTCAAAGTATGAGCAACAAAAAAAATAAAGATAAATGGGACCTCATCAAAATTAAACTTTTGTACTTCAAAATACTTTGTTATATGGGTGAAAAGTTGGCTTACCCAATGGGAGAAAATATTTGGAAACCACATGTATTAGTCAGAGTTCTCTAGGGAAACAGAATCAACAGGAGATATCTGTCAATAATATGAGATTTTATGAGTCTGTCACATGAACGTGGGGATGCACAAGTCCAGGTTCTGTAGGCAGGCTGCAAACTAGGGGTTCTGATGAAAGTCCATTGAAGGTCCTTGATGAGTTTCTGGGAGAAGTTGGCTGTCCAAAGGTGAGCGGGGAAATGCTCTCTAAATGTTGAAATCACTTCCCCTTTCAAGGCACCCAACTGATAGGACAAAGCATCACTCATTGCTGAAAGGCAATCTTTCTGATTCATGTATATGTAATCAGCTCTCTATGCAGTAACCTCACTGGTGACTAGAGTCCATAAATGTCCTTGTATTACAATTAGCCCAGTGCTTGCTTGACCAAACACCAGGGCACAATTACCTGGCTTATTTGACACATTAGTCTAACCATCACAGCACATATCTCATAAAGGTTTGATTTCCATGTTTTATAATGAGATCATTAAACTGAAAAATAACAAGGTAAACAAACTAATGTAAAAATGGGCAAAAGACTTGATGAGGCATTTTTTCCAAAGAGGAAATACAAATAGTGAAAAAGCACAGAAAAAAATTCAATATCACTAGCTATTAGGGAAATGCAAATCAAAATTACAATGACATACCATTTCACACATTATAGAATGGCCATTATTTAATAACAGAAAACTACAAGTGCTGTAGTGGACATGGAGAAAGATTAACACTCCTTTACTGTTGGTAGGACTGTAGAACGGTACAGCCTATGTAGAAGACAGTTTAGCATTCCTCAGAAAGCTGTTATATGATCTGGCAATCCTTTTCCTAAGAACATATTCAGAAGAAATGAAGGCAGGGACACAACCATATATTTGCACACCCATGTACATAGTGGCATTATTCACAATTGCCAAAAGATGAAAACCAACTCACTTTTGACAAGGTAGAAAAGACTTCTCAATTGCGAAAGAATAGTGTGGCAGTTTGGTATTGAATATGAATTCCAAAAATAGATATTGGATTGTGTTTGTAAAATGGTCTGTATATCTGGGTGTATTAGCTTGTATTAGATTCAGAGGTTTCAACTTTACTCTATTAAATCAAGATTAGGGCTTTTGTTTGACCACATCATTAGGGCAACTTAGATTGTTGCCTTGCCCTCCCCTGCTTTGTGAGCTATATAAATGTATGCTCAAAGACAGGGAAGTAAATACATGGAGAAGGAGAACACAAAAGGTTTATTTTTGGACAATGGAGCCCCAGGAAGAGAGCCAAGCTTTTCACCTGACAGTTTGCACCTGAAGAGACCAGAGCCCTGAACAGCTGAGAAAACCTGGAAAGAAATGAACCCTAGAGAGAGAGACAAACCTAATACTAGCCTACCGCTAAGATCACAAGAAGCTGGGACCATGGAACCTTAGGAAGAATAAGAAGACTGAGCCCTCACAGAGACCAGGAGCCACCTTGCTCCAACATATGGCAACAGACTTTGGTGAGGGAAGTAGCTTAGTCTTTATGTCCTTGTGAATGTAAGGTTCTACTCCAAATACCCTTTATAAAAGCCAACAGATTCCTGGTATTTTGCATCAACACCCCTTTGGCTGACTAATACAAATAGTCTCTTCAACAAATTGTGCTGGAAAAGCTGGATCTCCATGGGGGAAAAAAACAAGGATGACCTCTACCTCATGGCATATCAACTCAAAATGGATCAAATACCTTCATAAGGCCTAGAACTATCAAACTCCTACAAGAAAATGTAGGGAAGCATCTTTAGGAACTTGTTTTAGTCAATAGTTCCTTAGATTTACACCCAAAGCACAAGCAACAAAAGAAAAAATAGATAAAAGGAACATCATCAAAATTAATAACTCTTGTCATTCAATGGACTTTGTTATGAAAGATAAACAACCTACACATAGGAGAAAATATTTTGAAACTACACATCCCATAAAAATTAATATAAAGTGTTGAAAAGAAATCCTTTAATTTAACAATAAAAAGACAAAAAAGTTATTTAAAATGGTCAAAAGACTAGAACAGACTTCTCTCCAAAGAAGATATAGAAATGGCCAGGGCAAGGCATACAACAAAATGAAATCAACACCTTTTCCCAAAGTAACAGAGTTAGACTCATTTATATTTTTCCTGCACATGATTCTTTTACCCCTTTTATTTAAACCTATAATTAACACTAAACCCATTAAATATGTCTCGGAGACAAATCTTCATTCTGTTCATATTCCAGTTGTGCCTGAATCTCACCAGATTTGCAGCCAACACCACTCTCCAGTTCATCAGACATGCCCAGAACAACCATCAAAATGATGAGGATGGGCAACCCCCATCTCAAATAGCAAATATTTACAACTGCAAGCAAAATCAGTACTTTTATCTTCCACATAAGATATAAGACCCCCTCAATCTGAAGCAGAACAGACATCCGCATCCCAAAAACCTCAAGATTGAGGAATAAATAAACATAAGGGATAATACAATCAGAGACCAAAATAGACATTATTATTGTAGTAATGGAGGAACTTGTAATATTGGTATAATTATAGTAACTACCAGAGGTTCTGAGGGGTTGGGGATGAATGCATATGTGGAACATACAGCATTTTTAAGGCATTAAAATTGCTGTGCATTATATTGCAGTGATGAATGCAGGCTATTATACGTTTTGCCAAGACTCATAAAATCGTATGGTGCAAAGTGTAAACCATAATGTAAACTATAGACCATGTGTATCAGTCTGCTAAAGGGGTGCTGATGCAAAGTACCAGAAATCTGTTGACTTTCATGAGGGGTATTTATTTGGGTTAAAACCTCTCAGTCACAATGTAATAGAGTCTAACTCAAGGTTTCTTTCTCAACAAAGTCAGTTGGCACATATTGAAGCAAGATGGTTGCTGATCTCTGCCTGGTCTCTCCTTTCCGTCTGGGATTCCACCCCTCTCTCTCTCTTGGTTGGGGCTTGTATCTTTCCAGGCTTTCTATATCAGATGCAAATGATCAGGGAAATGGCTCATCTCTCCTTGGGGTCCCAGGATCAAGTATGACAAACCTCTTTCTCCTCTGGTGTGTATTCTTGAGTGAGTGCCTGTATATATCAGCTCACCAAGGGGGGAGGGTCTCATGACTTACAGATGTGGTCAAATCAAAACCCTAATCTTAGCTAATTTAATCAAAGACATCTCAGCTGAATCTAATAAAACCAAAGTATATCACACCCAGAAAAATAGATTAGTTTACAAACCTAATCTTTCTCTTTTGGGGATTAATAAATAATCTCAAACTGCCATACCATGATTAGTAGCAATGCTTCAATATTTGTTCATCAATTGTAACAAATGTACTGCACTAATGTGAGATGTTATTAATGGTGGGAAATGTGAGAGGGGAGAAGGTGGGGTATATGGGAAACCCCTAGATTTTTGATGTAACTTTTCTGTAATCTAAAACTTCTTTAAAAATAAAGTTTAAAAAATGGGGGAAAAATAAATGGCCAGAAAGCATGTGAAAATATGCTCAACCTAATTAGCCATCAGGGAAATGCAATTCAATACCACAATGAGATACCCTTTCACACCCATTGGAATGGTTGCTATTAAAAAATAAAAGCAGAAAATAATAAGTTTGGAGAGGATGTGCTGAAATAGTAACTCTCATTCATTGCTGATGGCAAAATAAAATGGTGCATCCAATGTGGAAGTCAGTTTGATGATTCCTCAAAAAGGTACGTATACAACTACTATATGACCCTGCAATCCCACTAGTATGTATATACCCAAAAGAATTTAAATCAGCAGCTCAAACAGATATTTGCACACTGATGTTCATAGCAGCATTATTCACAGTTGCCAAAAGTTGGGACATTGGATGATGTCCATCATCCAATGAATGGATAAATAAAATAAGTTATGTACACAAAATAGAATCTTTTCCAACCTTAAAAATGAATGGGCGAGCAGATGGGGCTCAAGCAGTTGAGTGCCTGTTTCCCAGAGGTTGCAGTGCCTCCCAAAAACAAAAGACAAAAAACAAGCAAACAAACTAGGGGAGTCGATGTGGCTCAGTGTTTGAGTGCTGGCTTTCCACTTAAGAGGTCCTAGGCCCCAGGCCCAGTACCTAAAAAAAAAAAAAAAAGGATTTAAGTTCTGATACCTGTGATATGAATAATCCAAAGTTATCATGTTGAGTGAAATAAGCTATATGCAAAATGCAAATATTGTGTGAACACACTAATGTGAAATAATTATAATCAAAACACAGAATCTATAAGATAAGTTACCAGGGTATGGGGTGGTGATAGGGAATATGTAATTAATTCTTAAAATGTATGGAATTTCTTTATGTATACATCCTGTACCACTGCACATCCCAGTATTGAATAAAATTTTGTGGCCCCTCATCCCAAAAAATTCTGGCCTTCATACTTGGGGAGTGATGGGCCATGCACCCCCAGTGCTTCCAGCTCTTTCCATTGCCCAACAGCAGGAATACCACCTTCCTGACAGAAATAAAGACCTGACAGACCTCATAAAAGTTCTTGTATATATGGCTGTCTTCTACTCCACCATCTCTGCATATAATGGCCTTGATTGGCCATTGGAAAAGGCATGTTGAGTATGGTGGCTAATTATAAACAATTGGCACTTGAATGCAGAAGTGCCCTTTTTGTCACCTGTGGGCCCAGACTTTGTGAAACTCCTGGAAATTATTATGTTCTACATTGGTGTTTGTTCTGCAGTTGTTGACATGGTGAATGCCTTTTATGCCCTCCCATTCTGAGAAGAGGACCAGGATCAATTTGCTTTCCAATGGCAATGTTTAAAGTATATCTTCATTGTATTTACACATGAGTATATAAACTCACCCACTATCTGACCCCAATGGGGTAGACAGTATTTGAGTAAGCTACTCCTGCCAAAATGCCACCGTGTGTTCCATTATATTGTTGACTTCATTTTGGTGAACGAGTGCAAGGAACAAAGTGCCCAGGTATTGCACATATTGTTAACTGGGCTTCAATAATCCAGCTGGGCCATAAATTCCAACAAGATACAAGGCCCTGCCTAGCAGGTTACATGCTTAGGTAGCATATCCACCAGGGTCCAGAATTGGATTCCTGAACTGGTGCAGGACAAATTACTCCTGTAAAGTCATCCATCTCCAAAAAGGAGGCCCAGCAGTTTATTAAGCTATTTGCATATTGGTGCCAGCATGTTCCACATCTTGTTATGCTCTTGGCACATTTGTATTTGGTCAAGCAGAAAGCAGAACCATGGGTTTTATACCACAAAGTTCCTGGACACAACTCAGGACTACTCCTTGGAAAAGCAACTTCTTGTGTGCTCTTGGACATTGTTCTAGTAGGAAAAGACTACCAAGAGCTCTCATGTCCTCCTGAGGCTAGAAAACCCCACCATATCCTGGATACTGGGTAATCAGAAAACTTCACCAGGCAGTGCCAAATGACAATAAATTCAGGACCGTGCCTTCCAAGATCCTCAGGAAATTACACATGTGCAGGAGTGGGTGGTGGAGGCACACATCAACCATCATCCTGATACTGTACCAGACATAGGCCCTTTCCTTCCTGCATTGGCATTTTGAGGATTCTGACTAATTGCTGATTCACTGATGGATCGATCAAATGTTCCATCTGGAACTTTATCTGTGTATAAAGGAAGGGATGAGAGAAAACATCCTTTTCTTATTCTCTATTTAGGGTGAAGCATTCAGTCTTTCAATATTACACAAAATATGAGGGGTAGTTGTAAGAAAAGAAATACTTTTAGTGGTCCCCATCTATTAGGAAATTTCTTAGTAGTCTTTTAAAATAATGTATGAAATTAGCTGTAAAATTTTCATATATGCATACTCTTAATCTTAATTTTCTAATAATTAAAGTCAAAGGCAGGATTTCCCTATGTGGACCTTCTTAATGGCATTGCATATAGGCATAGTATATTGTGTAATCTATTACCTATTTGATTATGAACAAGATTCTTGCAGAGTGTTCTGACCCTACTGAGTCATTAGCAAGGGGCAATGGTAACTATCTGGATCTCTGCTTGATTAAGTGAACTACTGTGTGCAGGACCCTCTGACCAACTGATAAAGATTCTAGTCACTGATATGAAGGATTGTTTCCTCTAAGATCATAACCAAAACAAATATATCAGCTCCACAGAATAAATTTTCCACCTTGAATTTTCTGGTAATTCCCCAAAGGGTTTTATCCTTGTAGTAAAGACTTTTCCTTCTGATTTTATGTTTATGTGGTTATTCCTAAACTGAGTTTTCCTCAGCACACCAAGGCTTGGGTTCGACTGAATGGTATTATACCTTGATTACAGATAGTGTTTCACTCCTATGAAGTTCACTCTTTTTATTTAAAGGATAAATTTTAAATTAAGGCAACCCCACATTGAGTAAAGTTATAGAATTTCTCACATGTGATTTCTCTGGTTTGCTTATCAGTTCAAGTGGTATATGGGGCCTCTTCACTGCCATTACATTTATATTGTGAGTTCTCTCATGTGGTATATCATCAAATCATCTATTAAGGGCTTTTCTGCATTGATAACATTCATGTGGATCCTCTCCAGAATGAATTTCCTTAGGTAACTGATGTAGTATGGATGACTACAGGCAATTCCATATTGAATACAAACATAGTGTTCCTTCACTATGTGAGTTCTCTGGTATGTTTAAAGGTTAAATCTATGGCTGAAGCCTCTTTCATATCTAAAACATTTATGATGTGAGTTCTCTCATTCAATCTAAAGTCAGAATATTGACTTATGACTTTCTCACATCAATGACATTCCTTGGGATTATCTCCAGTTTGAGTAGACTCATGTTGTCTAAAGTTAGAAAAATAAACGTTTTCTCATATACATCTACATGATATTCTTATTGCTTCTGTTCGGAATGCATTCTCTTATGTTTCCTGAGCACAGAACTATGAGTGAAAGCTTCCTTAAATATGTGACATTCATGGGCTTTCTCTACAGTGTGAGTGTCCTCTTATTGTCTAAGATGAGACTTTGATTGAAGGCTTTCCCACATAAATGATATTCATGGGGTCTCTCTCCAGTGTGAGTTCTCTCATGCCATTTAAGGGAAGAACAATGAATGAAAGTTTTCCCACATAGATGGCATTCATAAGTTTTCTCTCCAGTGTGAGTTCTCTCATTTCATCTAAGATTAGTAGATTCAATAAAGGCTTTCTGACATTCATGGGATTTCACTCCAGAGTTCTCCCATGTTGTTTAAGGGAGGAGCAATGAAAGACTTTCCCACAAAGATTATATACATGGGTTTTCTCTCCAGTGTGAGTTCTTTCATGTTGTCTAGGATCAAAACTTTGACTGAAACCATTACCACATATATGACATTCATGGGGTGTGTCTTTACAATATTTTTTCCATTGTATTGTCTAAGACCAGAGCATTTCACAAAGGCTTTAGTACTTGGTGACATTTATATGATTTACTTCTAGTGTGACTAGAAGTAAAGATAAATGGTCACTGAGGACTGTTGCAAGTGGTTTCCTGAAATATGGTTTCTTTGTAATGTGAGTTAATGCATGCTGGGACACTGTGGATATGTGAGTGGGATCATCTTGCAAATAATTACACTTAAAGGACTTCTTTTCAGTGTGGTATCTTTGCTGTGGGGAATTAGTTAAGAATGAAAAACATTTGTTCATATACATAAACTAATTCAATTCCTGACATATGGATTTTAGAATAATCCTCCAGTGATCATCTCCAATAAATCTTTCCCATGTTACTTTCATATATGTATTATCTTCCATGCACAGAGATTTTCTCTATTATAGCAATTGAATTGGAGAACTATCCAATTAGTTTTGAACTTCATGAAGTTTCAAAGATTATATATGTGAACCATGTTTATGTAATCCTTTTAAAATATGATCTCAGGTTAGAGTTTTGTGTTCAGATTACTTTTCCCTAAATTCAAATTATGACAATTTTGGCTGGATTAGCATTTAATTTCAGCATTAACTATAGTTATGTGATTTTTTTGAATTCCTAATTTATTCCATTCCTGGTATCTATTTGGAAAACTAGGGGTCACACAATGAAGCTTACCGATGACATGAATTAGAAGTGTCTTTCCCACATATAAGTTGGATGAACATCATTTCTTGTTTTATAAAGGCAATTTTTCTGATTGTAATAATTGGGGAAAAGCACAATAAACTGTTAGAGTCAAATTAGGAGAATGGAAAGGATAGAAAGCTCTAAATATCTCTGTTCGTATATTTCAAACATTCGCTATTAGTTGGGAAAGTATATCAAATTAATGAATACTCTAGGCAGAAGGAAATATTATAGGATACTACAATCAGAAAAGATTTTCAGAACTGAGATATTAGAAAAATAAAAATAAGCTGGCATGTCAGGGAGGTAAAATAAAAAAGACAAAACCTTCCAAGAGGAGGACCAGGACAAGGATCATTATGTGAAAGTTTAAGTCCAATAGCAAATGAATATCCCTTTCCCAAAGCTCAAAACACTTGACTAGTGTTTGAGAAGTGTATGGAATAATGACCACATGTGACTAAAATTCCCCCATATCCTCACCTACCTTTTAGAAACTATAAATCACTTAAAGAAACCTGAAGTTGATATTTTCAAGCTCCTAATCTCTATCTTAAAAGTCTCCTCTTCTACTGATGCACATATTCTTAGAGTTCCCTTGGACTCTGGTTTTGAGGAATTCCTCTCCCCCCCATACACACTTCTTCTCCTTGTTACAATTGGGGAAACACATCTTATTTGCAGACCTGATATCCTGTTGTAGGAGAAAAGATACCAAGGTTTTGAGTTGTGATTGTCACAGTGCACTGTCTTGAAGTCCAAGGTAGGATATGAAAAAATAAGTTAAGGATTGAAGGCCATAAATACAACAGTACCTTGAATATCGGACATTTATAATATTTCAACAGGAAAGATGTGACTCTTAACCCTGTGCCCATTTCTATGTGGACCACTGGTTGTTGCTGTTCTTGCACAAGATCAAAGAAAGATTGCAGAACCCTCTATATTTTAAATAGGCAAAAATTCCACACTTCCACAGTGTTTGATAATAATCCAATAAACATAAACTCCACCAGTAAGATCTAAATTCGGTGTGTAAAACGGATATATGTGATGCTTTTCCTACTGTGTTCTGAAGCCTCAGCATAATCCTTGTATCAGAATACATATTTTAAAATAATAAATTATTTATACATTAAAAAACTATTCTTTGAGTTCTCAACACAGCCCTGAGTGTTGGAAATTGAGATTCTAGAAAATCATTGTTGAGATCAAAAAGATGAAATTCTGTTTGGGTGAAATTGATGTAAGTAAAATGTAAGGAAACAAATTTCATTTAGGCAGTATTATGTGTTATAAAATATTATAAATGTATTAAAATATAAATATATAATAAAAGAAAATATAAGATTATATAATATTGAGATGCCGATCTCATTATTTGAAAAATAAATAGAAAATGATTTGAGATAGATATATAGGTAGATAGTAGACAGGGTAAATAGATGGTAGAAAGATAGTGAGATACAAATATAGATGGTAGATAAATTTTGAGGGGCTCATCCACTAAGACTAGGTAATTGATATTCTCCAGCATCACTTCTCTGCACAGCTTTCTCTGGGATGTGTCTAGAAGGTCCCACTCTTCTTCAGTGAAGTCTACAGCAACATAATTGAAGGTGATTAACTCCTACAAAATCGCAGAAATTTGGGTTCACACAGGGCTATCCTTACCAATGTCCTGAGTGTGGTGCTCCAAATGACAGCATGGAGGAAGCAGAGACTATATATATAAAGCTCAAAATATATTTTGGGTTCCTATAACATCATTATCAATGCTGAACTGTCATGTGCTTTTCAGATACACTCACAGAAACATACACACTCTGAGTACATAAAACTTCATTGCAAAGTAATAGCATATGACATGTAGTATGATATACACCTGGAAGTTTCACAATAAACATGTAATTATGACTTCTTGATGCTGATTATAGAAATTTCAGTTGAACATTCGTAACTAAAACACTCATTTCTACTAATTTCAAGTAAATCTACAGACTTATTATAAGGCAAGCAATATCCATGGTATGTCACTTTTAAACAATGATTATGGTTAAATTATGCCCTATAAAGATGACCTCTTTTAACTCTTATTTATAAAATCATTAAAAAATATGTTATGCATTTTGACAAATCTCATCAGTGATGTGTGAAGTGCTTTCTATTTAAATTCAAATCACAGGTGTAATATTCAATAAAATGACAGGGAATTTTGAAATAATATCTAGATTTCTGCCGAACTCAAGAGGTTTCATACAGAACTCAGGATTAATAAGTGCTGCCTCCCTCAATTATACCTAATTGGGTGTTCATTACCATGTATAGGTGCAGATGGTTCATGATCACAAGCAAGAGATTTGTGAGAGTGTTGTACTGAAAGATGGCCCTAGCCTGATTATTCATGCAGTAGAAGACCTACCATTCACAAATTTTTCTGAGATCTGTGAACACCAGTTTCCATTGTCTTTCTTGTATCTTCATCTTATCTGTTAAAGAAGCCCCTTGATTGCTGCTGGTCTCACCAAATCTTCAAAAATATTCACAGGGACACATATTTTATTCTACTGTTATATACCTCTTGAATGCACAGCCACGATTAAGGAAAAAATTCTTCCTATATATTGTATCCATTAATAAAATTGGAATAAAGTTGATTTGTAGAAATTGAAGTTGGAGAATTTGGAACAAATGATGTAAAGAGAATTTTAGTTTTCTGAATTTTTGAATATTTCAAAATATATTCCATCAAAACTTTAAGAATATTAATTGGGGAAAATAAATAAGTGATTCCTCATTGCTTTTTATTTACTAACCTTCTCTCTTGCTTCTGGAAACAATGCACAGACCTACAACACAATACCTTTAACAAAGAATTGATTGAATATACTTGCTAAAACTCAGCCTCCCTGCTGACTGTAAACTTCTATTTTTTTAAATTGACTTTATTTTTTTCTTTTTGGTGTACAGTTCTACACGTTTCCCCCCCGTCACCTGCTTTCTGTGTCCATTCCTGGATATTGTGTGCCTATTTCTTGCCTTCTTTTCTCATTTTTCTCCTCCAGGCATCACTGGGATTAATCCCAGGAATCTCTTATATGGGAGAGAGGCACCCTGTCACTTGCACCACCTCAGTTCCTGGTTTCTGGCATGTCTTGCCTTGGCTCTCCCCTGTGTCTCTCTTTTTTGTGTGTGTCATCATCTTGCTGCATGGCTCGGCTCTCTTGTAGCTCTCTGCATGTGGGCCTGGCTTGCTGTACATTCATGTGGGCCTGTGGCTCACCACGTGTGGGGCCACCTCACCTGCTAACATTTTTTTATTTAATCAGGAGGTCCTCGAGATTGAACATGGGTCTTTCCATAGAGTAGATGGATGCCCAACCACTTGAGCCACATCTGATTTCTGAAACTTCTATTCTTACTCATCTCTATCACCTCTCTTTGTCACATGCTTAAGCCAATTTTAGGCATTAACAAGATCCATGATTGCATTAGTTCTCCAGTGTGGCCATGGGTTGGGTGAGAAAAATAAATCATATCTTAAAAATATTCACAGCTTGATGGAGGCTGAAAATACTATTGTAATGGTGAGAGGTTATTTATTGATGAGTCCCTAAATTACCATAATTATTCGAGAGTCATTTATAAAATTATCTGAAGCTTGGACCCTTGAATACCTCTTGAATGCACTTTGAAGATCCATACCAATTGGAGGAACCTGAAGTTAGCTCATAACCGATGTGGAGTTTCAGTTAAAGAATCCCCTACTCACCCATGGTTGCATTTTCAATAGCTCAGCTGACAATCATCTTCCTCTGGATTTTAATTCACTACCAGACAGGCAGTACATAAGCAAACCTACAAATGGAGAAAAAAACCTAAATACTCATCTTGAATGCAATTTCCAAACCCACCTGTCATGAATGCCAAACCATTCACCTAGGAATAATGCTACCCACCAAAAACAGGAACATAAAGTGTGCTCCAAGAGAAAAAGGAAGAGGACTCTCTTCTCCCAGTGTCAAAAGTTCAGAAGTCTAGGCTTCTCTGGATAAAAAGATGATATGAATACCTTCATTGTACAGATAAGATTATGAAAATCACCAAATTGTGTTTATTAATTAGCCCATGATGTTCAGAGACTTTCAATTCCAACCTTTATTCCAAAACATAGGGATCCCCAACCCATGAAACATCTGGAAATAGCCCTCCACTGAAAAAGCAGTTTGGAATTTTTAATATAATACTTCTTGGTATTTGTACTAACATTTGTTCAACATCTAACCCTGTCTTCTGGACTCCCACTTCCTTCCTTCTCCACCCAGAATCTGATCTTCTGGATACACTTTTTCTAAGTCATTTCAGATCTTCCACATGTGGTGTTTAGCAATGTAACTCCCTCAACACTGAGTTCTATATCTTACCCCAATGGATTTGGATATCAAACAAAAATCTTAAGAATGTATTTTATTATAGGGCTGACCAATTCAAGCTATTGATCAACTGGAATGAGTCAATGACTCCCATCATGCAATTATAGTCATGAAAATCCCCTACACCAAAAAATAGCAGAAGTATATGCATCTTCA